>JAODLD010000047.1:15802512-15816374 GCA_026781065.1 Mormyrops boulengeri
AGATGTTTTATTTCCTCCAAAGACATAGAAAATCACAAATAACCTGAAATTTTCCTTGGGTCTCAGGAGGATATAGTTTGCATGTGAATCTCATTACATATAAATAAAATAGTATAAAATGACAACATTTTGAGATTCAATAATTAAAATTGAATCTGGGTAACCTTATAAAATGGTTGTTCAAATCAAACAATTTTACATTTTAATAGAACAACAAATGTGACATTTTACTTGATGACACTCAAAAATTCATCCAGTAATACCAATGACAATATATAACACCATGTCCTCACACATAGACTTTTCAAACATATAAGTTTATTTAATATGTTTTCCACATTTATCAGTTAAAATATTGTTTTTCAATGTTGTAATTTAAATGACTATATAAACCTGGAAAAACACCACATAATGACAATGAAACAGGCTCACATAAATTCTTAATGTTTTAAAACTGTTTGAACCTCATGTTGAAAAAAAGGGATCACATTTTAGTCAGAATATAGGATCAAGTCAATTAAACTTCTAGGATATTGATGTGGTCAGTTAAGTAGCAGAGGGGGTTGTTAATCAGTTTCAGCTGATTTGGTGTTAATGAAATTAACAACAGGTGCAGTAGAGGGGCAAAAATGAGACGACCCCCAAAACAGGAATGGTTTAACAGTCAGAAACGTAGACTGACATTTTTCTCTTCTCATCTTTTCTGACTGTTTTTCACTAGTTTTCCATTTGGCTACAGTCAGTGTCACTACTGGTAGCATGAGGCGATACCTGGACCCTACAGAGGTTGCACAGGTCATCCAACTCCTCCAGGGTGGGGCATCAATACGTGCCATTGCCAGAAGGTTTGCTGTGTCTCCCAGCACAGTCTCAAGGGCATGGAGGAGATTCCAGGAGACAGGCAGTTACTCTAGGAAAGCTGGACAGGGCCGTAGAAGGTCCTTAACCCATCAGCAGGACCGATATCCGCTCCTTTGTGCAAGGAGGAACGGGATGAGCACTGCCTGAGCCCTACAAAATGACCTCCAGCAGGCCACTGGTGTGAATGTCTCTGACCAAACAATCAGAAACAGACTTCGTGAGGGTGTCCTGAGGGCCCAACATCCTCTAGTGGGCCCTGTGCTCACTGCCTGGCACCGTGGAGCTCGATTGGCAGGTCTGTCACTGGCGCCCCGTGCTTTTCACAGATGAGTGCAGGTTCACCCTGAGCACATGTGACAGACATGAAAGGGTCTTGAGAAGCCGTGGAGAACGTTATGCTCCCTGTAACACTGTTCAGCATAATCAGTTTGGTGGTGGGTCAGTGATGGTCTGGGGAGGCATATCCATGGAGGGACGCACAGACCTCTACAGGCTAGACAATGGCACCTTGACTGCCATTAGGTATCGGGATGATATCCTTGGACCCGCTGTCACACCCTACGCTGGTGCAGCAGGTCCTGGGTTCCTCCTGGTGCACGACAATACCCGGCCTCATGTGGTGAGAGTATGCAGGCAGTTCCTGGATGAAGAAGGAATTTATTCCACTGACTGGCCCCTACACTCACCTGACCTAAATCCAATAGAACACCTCTGGGACATTATGGTTCGGTCCATCCGACGCCGCCAGGTTGCACCTCAGACTGTCCAGGAGCTCAGTGATGCCCTGGTCCAGATCTTGGAGGATATCCCCCAGGACACCACCCATTGTCTAATTAGGAGCATGCCCCGATGTCAGGCATGCATACAAGCACATGGGGGCCATACAAACTACTGAGTACGATTTTGAGTTGCTGCAATGAAATTTCGGCATAACGGACTAGCCTGCCATTACCTGCCATTATCATTTTTCACTTTGATTTTCGGGGTGTCTTTGAATTCAGCCCCTCTGTAGGTTGATAATTTTCATTTCCATCTAACACATTACCATGTCCATATAAGTATAGATATCCAGCATGAATTTTTTCCCATTGAGATCTGATGTGTTTTGATAGTGTTCCTCTAATTTTTTTGAGTGGTGTATTACAGTTTTTCTCAGTCACTTAACTACATTGACCATGCCATTAATCCAAGTTGTCATTTCCAAATAAATATAAGCAAATCAGCAAACTTTTTTGCACAACAGAACCACGTTATCATTGCTTGCACATCACTTTTCATTGCTAAAGGATTTTTGCAAAACACTAGTCACAGCGATCATTTGGTAACACCAAAATCACATCAGAGTGTCTGATTAAGCAATGAACTGCAAAATAGCGGCAGCTGCTAAACCCCAAACCCAAAGCAATAACGAAATTGGGCCTAACTTTCAATTGGTTGCACTACTTGCTGCAAATCTAACTCTCAATCACTCATAATAGGGTATAAAAGTAGTAAGAATGAGGTGTAATTTTTAAGACACAGTGGAACAAGGCCGGAGAGGATGTGGACGTAGGTGTGGAGGAGGAAATGGTGGGCAACGTGAGAGACAACCAAGAACAGTGGTCAGCCATGAAATCAGAGCCACCGTCATTGACCATGTCATTAATCATGGCCTCTCCTTACGTGGGTCTGGTGAAAGGGTGCAGCCTAATATTTCCCAGTCATGTGTTGCATCAATTATTCAAATATTCAAGAGGGACAATAGGTATGTAACATTCACTTGTTGTAATTCAAATAAAGGCCCCAGTTCTTGCATTATCAGATGTATGTTTACTGCAGTACTCTACATTACATATAGGTTACTATAGAATTGACAGAAGACCTGCAGCTGGCTGGTCACTGCAGAACAAGAAGCAGCAATTGTTCAGATGGTGCTGAGGAACAATACGGTCCGTTTATGGGAAATACACGCTGCTGTAATTGTAGACCACACAACATTCCACGACATTGATTCAGTCAGCTTATCAACCATTGACAGGATCTTGAAACGTCACCACCTGAGCATGAACCAAATCTACAGGGTATCATTTGAAAGGAACAGTGACTGGGTGAAGGAGCTGAGATACCAATATGTACAGGTAAAAAGTCACTATATGAGTTGTTTACAAGTCTGTGCAGGACCTGTGAAATTTCATATGCATTCATGTGTTCCCTTTGGGATGGATGTTGTGATTTCAGAGGATCATGGAGCTTGAGTCCAGTGCTGAACTTCCTATATTCTTGTATGTGGATGAAGCCAGCTTCAATCTGACCAAGACCAGGAGGTGTGGGAGAAATATCATTGGGCAACGAGCAACAGTGCAGACACCAGGGCAGAGAGGTGCAAACATTACAATGTGTACAGGTATATCAGAGACCGGTCCGGCGGTATACGTCCCAACAGTTGGGCCATACAACTCTGAGAAGCTTATTGCGTTCCTTGAAGAGCTTTGCAGAGGACTTCTGGAGTCTGAAGGGAGAGAAGATGCTACAGTCACAGCTCAGCATTATGCTGTCATATGGGACAATGTTCCTTTACATCACACAGCTGCCGTGAGTGACTGGTTTGTCGCTCATCCACACATCGCAATGGAATTCCTACCCCCATATTCTCCATTCCTCAATCCAACTGAAGAATTCTTTTCTGCATGGCGATGGAAAGTCTATGATCAGCATCCATATGAGGAACGGCCACTTTTAGATGCCATGACGGAGGCATGTAGAGCAGTCACAGCGGCAGACTGCCAAGGCTGGATCAGACATTCTCGGAGGTGTTTCCCACGGTGTATTGCCAGGGAAAATATTGTTTGCGATGTTGATGAGAACATGTGGCCTGATTTCAGAGATCAGGCAGAGTAAATCAGATGGATTTTTTTTTTTTATCACGTGGCAAATTTATTTTCTTGATATTCGTGTTTGCATAAACAGCCAATAAACCCACTTTACCTGCACAGAAGACACGTGTTCTAATTTTTGTACGTTGTTGCTCCCTCTGTGTGTGAACTGATTTTACTGCAGTATTTTGTCTGAGAGTGTTCACCGATGGCTTGTATGTGTCTCCTGTTTGACTGATGTGTGCTACTGTTTGAGTGAGTTATGCAATTTTGCAATAGCTATTTAGTGTTTTGATTCACGTAGAGGGTTTTGCAGGGAAAATGGGGAGTTCTGCCAGATCTGTTACTGTTATGCAGGCTGATTGGCTGATTTGAGAATGTGCTTACTGTTCTGAAAAAAGTAGTTAAGCGCCAGAGAAAAACTGTAAAATCAACTTTTAAAGCTCATCAATAAGAGTTTTAAAAGAGAGAATTCTGTATCGCGGTAACATATTCATTTAAAAACATTAACTGTTTTAAAAGCATTAACTAATAATAATAAGCTCACTAAGAAAGGGAAAACAGCCTCTTTCAAAGGTAGGGGTAGGTAGGCATCCCTGATCCTAGAGTGCCTGTACCCAGCAGACTCTCTCTCCTACCTGATGCATTACTATCTGCCGGAGATCAGCTGTGGATTATCAGAGACCAGGTAGGACAGAAAACTTGCTGGATGCTGGTACCCCAGGATCAGGGTTGCCTACCCCTGTTCTAAAGCCAAACAGGGTTGTAATTGGCCTTGAAAAACCTCTTCTGTGCATTTTTAGACTAAATCAAGTTCATGTACTTCCTATTTAGACACCAGAGAACAATTTAAAATTACTGAAAAAATGCATCCTATGGCGCCTTTAAATGAGTTTTGGCCTCCAGTATTGTCCTTGGAACAGGCTTACAAGTTATTGCAAAGAAAAAAATAAATATATAGATTTGCTTTTTAAAAAGAGGCAGATTGTAACATTTTACAAAACTGAAAGGTACGTGAATACATATATCAATTTATTTGCATTTGGGTAGATGAAGCATACCATTTTTTAACAGTGTATAAACTACCATGACAGATAAATACATACAGTATAAAAATATAACAAAAACAATATCAAAATATTATCTTTAGCACAGAAATGATGAAACAGAAATAAAAATGACCATTGCTTGCTTTCTGGTAAAACAGGTGTCTAGCAAAATAAGTTCTTTAGCTGGATATATATTATGCTACATGCATCCATCTTCCAAACGCTTATCCTGAACAAGGTGGTTGGTTACAGATACATTGATTCTTTCATGTTTATGTACTGGCTGATTGTGATGAGTCACACTATAATGCAGGGTGCTGGATTGGCCATACCGTGTACAATGTAGATCTACAATACAACGCAGTTTTAATTGAACAATAGAGAACAAAAATCAGCATAATGCAGACATTCACACAGTTTCACTTTATGTGGAACGGGCCACAAGATGAATCTTATATATATCATTACAGGTATAGTATAAAATGATGGAAATAAAGTTAGTATTTCATAGGATACAGGGCCAATATGCATGTAGTACAATATGTAACTGCACTGTAAGGACAACTGCAGATCTCCTCTGAAATAATGGCAAAGAAGCGTGTTATTCACTATTACACACTAAAGTAATACTAAAGTAACTCCGCCTCCAGAAATACCAGTAAGAGTATCCTAAGTTACATTTCAGTATTGGCATTAAACCATAAAAATAACATTAAGTGAGCATTATGTTACGGAATGGTAAAGCCTGCAAGCCTGTTTTCAGTCACCATCAGTTTAAAAAGTCTAAATTCCATTTATGCAAATTTGCCTGCATTTGTACAATTTGTCACCCAAACCACAGGAGAAAAAGGTCTGTTTTATGCAGAACTATAGAAGAAATCTTAAATACATCTTAATACTGGCTGTAGTTAACACTCTTTATAGTGGTAATGCTAATTTTTCAAATTAAGAAATATGGCTTAATATTTCATTCACTCTAACGGGACCTGCCACATAAAATACAGAAAAATATTATAACAAAGATTCTAATAGTTCTGGAAATTACTTTGCAGAGAAAATAATTTATTTAAAAACATCTTGAAAACCACAGACATTTACCATTTTTCTGTAAAACATGAAATGAATAGATAAGTGGAATTCAAGTAATAGTCTTAGCACAACTTATAATCGATACTACAAAGTTTTCTCATCTTTAAGGATATCACTTTCAAATAAGGACTCCTTTTTAGCCAGACCCTATTTTTCTTTTTTCTTTGATACCCCAACAATGAACTGTAAATCCCGGATGCTTTCACTGAACACAGAAAAATGTAATCCTTTGTAAAACATTTTTAAAATAATGAGCTTAAGCCCTCAATGTAGGAAGATCATTTATGTTTTTAGAAAAGCAAATAAAGCCTTACATACCTCGACATTCAACATCAATGCATTTTTTCAATGTTTGTCAAACAGCTAGCTTTGTGCTGGTGGTGAGGAATGCTAGTTTTTGGTTTTATCAATAGTACGTCAGCAAGGGGCTGGAAATTGCTGGGAAATTTAAAAAGGTGAGAAGATACCTGCTAGCATAACTTATTTTCAATAACTATCTTCCAGCAATTCCAAATGTACAAAATGTATGAAAACCTTATTATTGATACAGGCACTAGAAGCTATGTTTTTCCCAGTCAAAACTTACTTTTTTATGATTTTAATGAGATTATCATACACTATTGACTTTTTAAAATAGTACAAATAAAACAGACTTATTTTCAGCTGTATTACTCATGCATATTCATCAATTGTCCTTATATAAAGCATATTTCAGCTCACAATGACTTATTTTAATTGCATGTATTTTGATGAAAAACTCCAGTAAACCATTATTTGAAAATATGACTCAAATGTCCAGGCCCTAACTGTACAGTAATTCCAGATATTTTCTCAATTTTTCAATATTTAGACACTTTTTACAGCAACTACTAAGAAAAATAGATTAGTAAATTAACTGAACCAGAGGAAACTCTATCTCAAAAAGAAACTGTACTTGTGAAGCAGTAAAGTGAAGCCAGTCTGGTGGAGTTGTGCTTAAACAGGCCTCCCCCGTGTCCTAAAGCACTTACACTTGTAGCATTTTAAAATCCACAGGTTTGTTCTTAATACATTACTTAAAAAGCAGACAGTACAAAAACACCAGGCTCTGTTGGGACTTGTAGGTCATTTTATCAATTCCTACATACAAAATAATCTCCCTTTCAATGACAAATCCCAAAGATATAACCAACTACATAACCAAAATACTTCAGCAGAATGCATTTATCTTTAAAGGTATAAGGCACATTAAAATATTTATGGCAAACACTAAGAAGCTTTAGTAACAGTGTGTCCGCTCTGCCTATTGTTCTAGTTCACAGTATGAAAGTCCTGACATTTTAAGACCACAGTAAACTGTAGTAATGGCCACTTTGTGCAATAGAGAAGGAAAAGAGAGAGAAGTGAAGGTGTTTGGCTGCAAAAGCTGAGATACTCTGCATAACTGGAATTTCTGATCCAACACAAACATTTCAGAAAAAACCGTACAGTTAAAAAAAAAAAAAGAACCAACAAATAACGTACAACACAGCAACTTAAAGTATCACATTCCTATTCATTTACGTTTCTAACAAAGATTTCTCTATTTAAAGGAGGATTATGGTCACATTTTGTTTTGCTCCTTATGCGGTTACATCTCAACAATATTCTGTGTTGAATTCAAATAGTTTCTATAATAATAATAATAATAATAATAATAATAATAATATGTTAACTATACTATTTAACGTCGTACATTGGCAATTTCACGCGGGCTTTTCTGAAACAAGGAACATCATAAAAACATGTCAGAGAACAACAACTATGAGACTATTTCCTGTAAATCATAAAACAGCAAAAACTGAATATGCAGTCATATCTCTTCAGTCCATTTTACCAAGAACTAAGTGCAGTTGTGATCAATTCAAGTACATTAGTTTTATCTTTTTCAGTAAGAGAACAAAACTGGTTGTTCAAGAAATAAAAAACAACACACACTCAGACACAATCACTCATGTTAACTTAAGCAACCAACCAATTTTAACCTGTGCCGTCAATGTCACTACCTTTACCCGTGGTCTGAGGAATGGGCCAGCTCATTTGTTTTTAATCTAAGCACGTACTTATGAATCATTTGGAAAGCTTGCTGATAACACGGATGAGGGCGGCGTTTTCATCTTTTAACCGCTGATTGTCAGCTTTGAGGTCAGCCAGAATCTTAGAGAGAGAGAACAGACACAAAAAGGAACATTTACATATCACTTGTTGACATAAAAGTCCAACAGCACTATTGTATCCTTAAACGAGTCCTGGGATCCTTCCCTTATTCAACCGGATTGTTATAGTGATTGATTTATAGAGAAGCAGATTTATCGAGTCAAAGAATGGTCATGTTTTAATACTAGGACTGTGCACAATCCCTTTAGTATAGAAGAAACAACTCGTAATGCAATATTCATTAAATTTAGATGTCATTCTGGGGATTTAAAGATGTTTACTGTCAGCATGTCACAACTCTAATTTATAATAATCTGTAAACCAATAAAAACACAAGGTATTTAGAAAGCAGGAAAAGTAAACTTAGTGATGAACCTATTTAAGAAACATGTAACACTTCTCTTTTTATAAACAGCATTTAAGGTTATTTTGCATTTTATGTCACAGAACACAAATTTGCACACTGCATTACCTTCAGTTCATCTTCCAGTTCCATTGCCTTTGTCTCCAATGCTTTTTTTTCCTATGAAAAGCAACATCTGCCATGTAAAATGACAAATAAAAGCCAACATACATCAGCACACTGCACACTGCTCACTGCTTCGTTTGCCGGCATTGAAAATAAAAGGACTCACATATCTCTCCAGCTCCAGTAAGGCTGGTCTGTCTGAACTCTGCTCCTGATTCTGAAAGAGTCGTTCACAACCATTAAACCTCAACACTGACACTATTAAAGCAAAGCGACTCATATGTAACAGCACACACAGACGTCACTCCAAAAGTCACTGGAAAGCAGGTGCCTTTCCCTGGTGCTGAAGCCCTAGCACTTGTCTTGTTTTCCTTTCTTTCTTCACCATCTTCACAAATCCATGCATCTATCCTCGTGTCCTGTAGTCCTGCACACCACGTCAGTGACACAGCACTCAGGCTGCCACCCCCTATCAGCACCACTGCCTCCTCCCACTCACACAGATCACTCACCAGCCTCAGCCTCTCCAGCTCACTCACCTGCCTCAGCCTCTCCAGCTCACTCACCTGCCTCAGTCTCTCCAGCTCACTCACCTGCTTCAGTCTCTCCAGGTCCACTTTGTTCTGATTGAGCTGCAGTTCTGTCTCCTGCAGCTTCTCCCTGAGCAATTCGTTATCCTTTAACACCTTATGGTACAGCTAGGAGAAGAATGACAGAAGGTGCTTGGGTTTAGAATGGGCACAAAAAAAACACCACCAGAGACTGTTGTGACGACCCAAGCTGTCCTGCCGTGCTTTGTTGCCTTTTCCACAAGGTGGAGTCAGTGTGCAGGTGTGGATGCTCCCTGGTAATTAGTCGGATAATTGGCTCACAGTTAAATGGGCTGAATGGGTTCATTACACGGTGGAGGGCACAGAGCGTTTAACCTGGACCGCTCACCCTCACGTCCAGAAAACCCACTGGTTTCGGCCTGTTATAACTTGGGCTTAACCCGGCCTTTAACCGACAAATATGTGTCTTTACCCTCACACATTTATACTGATGTCTGTTCTCTTTAAGGATTTAATAAATAAGGTGGTTAAAGACTTTCTACATCTGGCCTCTCCTTTATGTTACCCAATCAGGAGCCAGGTGGGTGTAATACTGTACATCATGTATTATCTCAAAGAAAACAAAGAATATTAACACTAAGAAATACAATAATTAGGCAAATAATAACGCTGATGAGAACTGCTTATCATCGCAGTCATTACATGTTGTACACAGTACTTTACAATCGTTATTTGACTGCACTAGCACTCAGGTGTCGTTTTTTCCCATTTTGACTGTTATGATTGTTGATATCTCTCAGACTATGTGACAACTGCATGATGTGGGCATATTGCTCCATAGTTTTTGGATAATGTTGTTTATGCTGGTTGATATTATTCTATTGTATTACTCTAACACTGTAATGTCCAACAATTTTTACAGAGTGAGCCAATTTTACAAAGAAAATAGTGTTTTGGGGGTGGCGGGGGGGTAGGTGCCACAATGTAATAGTAATTCTTGCTGATCGCCTGTTTGACGCTCATTGCTGTAATATATTTTAATACTATTTATATAATGTGGAAGGACTGTTATTCTCAACTACCCAATGAATGTTCAAGGAAGTAACAGCATACATAACATTAAGCATTTTTCTAATACTAATTCTGTATCAGGTTCAAATATTCATCCACTTTTTACAAAAGGCTGATAAAAACAGATTATGCAATGTTGCTATGCAGAACGACACAGAAAAATGTAAAATGAAATGATAAAATACAGAAAACGGTAAATGAGCTTTACCATTTCGTAGTCAGGTGAAGTGCACAGGTTTGTATAATCTTCTGGTTGAGGCTCACTGAAAGTGCGACAGGATCTGTTGATTATGCTGGTCAAGCAGCTTCAATACATTTCTGCCTAATCTAGCAGTTAGACCAAAATGTATTGGTCTGACTAAAGTCACATGGGTTAAAGTCTGTAGGTGTGATTTGTTGCCAGGCAAAAGATACCTGTGTGAGCTGGAGGTGTCTGTGAGAGACTCATCCATCTGATCACTGTCTTCCATCTGAAAGACAAGGTAGCATAGAGCAGTACTTTAAAATGAAAGGCTGAAAACACATTTCCATAATTATTATTAAACATTGCTTGGATAGGAATTTGATTAATGTTACATACTGTAAAAAACTGAAATGTTTTGACTATAGAACATAATTCCAGCTACATATTTCGATACCAAGTTTGATAGCTTCTACTGTTTGTACTGTGTATTAAATAATGAAAGGCAATTTCCACTAAATTAGAATGTATGTGTATGTATTTAGAATGTAAGTGAAACTGATTTTGTGAGATTCTAGCTGGACCTTAATATCACAGGTTGAAGTCATGGCTGGTTACGTGACCGGTTACCTCTCCAGAGAGACCCTGAAGCACCCCGGTGGCACGCCTTTCCTTCCTCCCTCTCCGGCGCTCCTTCACTCCTAGCCGTGTAACCTTCTCCTCATCCTCAGCACTGTTCTTAGCAGGTTCAATGTCTAAAACAGAAAGTGAAGCAGATGTGCAGATTTTAATGAGCGACTGCATATACAGCTGCGATCACACCAAGCAGAGCTGTCACGATCACTCGATCATGCACTGATTAAAGTTTGCCTTGGTGATCACCTGGCCGAATAGCGGAAGGAAGAGTGTCCAAATGAAGAGTGATAGCATCAGATACATGGAAGCACTTCACAGCAGAAGTGAATGAATATGCAGTCCTCTGTCAGTATTGCAGAGCAGAGCTTAAATATCACCACAGCATGACTGCAAAGCAGCAGAATCACAAAAGAAAACATCCACAGACCCACAAAAAAATACAAAGTTAGCCATAACTATAAGCTATGTGCCCTTTAGCCTCTCAGAGTAGCCTAACCTATGTTTGTCATCACTTTGACTTAAATTATTTAGATTAACATACTTTCTACGATTCCTGTATCACTGCCGATGGACAGTGCCACTTTGTGTGCGTGGAGTTGCACTTTCTCCATGTGTGCGCTTGGGTTCACGACAGAAACGTGCGACTTTATTGAACTGCAGTGCCCATAATTACTGTATGTGAGTGAATGAGCGTGCACCCTGCTGGATCAAATTATCTGGAAAATGACTTGAATATTAATAGAATAGACAGTGACGGCCATAATCGACAGTGACGGCCATAAGAGAGAGTGACGGCCATAAGAGAGAGTGACGGCCATAATAGAGAGTGACGGCCATAATCGACAG
The DNA here is from genome assembly GCA_026781065.1 of Mormyrops boulengeri. Taxonomy (NCBI): domain Eukaryota; kingdom Metazoa; phylum Chordata; class Actinopteri; order Osteoglossiformes; family Mormyridae; genus Mormyrops; species Mormyrops boulengeri. The sequence goes on from JAODLD010000047.1 coordinate 15,814,293, forward strand.
TGGTACTTTCCTACACCTCAAATAAGAAAAGGCAGAAATTCTAGGAATGAGCATCGGCAGGAAAGAAAACGATGTTCTACCTTGAAGATCTTATCTTTGAAAGCCAAAGACCATGTCAAAAATGTAGGTGTCGCTTTCAACACTCTATAAGAAGTTAGAACCATATCAGTTGTCTTCAACTTCAACATTACCATCTTTAAAATAGTAGCTGCTGGGCGCCCCCATATCCGCTCAAAGTGTGCAGAGACAGCTTTCAGGGCAACCTGTTATCTTGTGATGTGAGAGTGTTTTCACTGAGGAAATACGGTAAAAATACATCTCTTCAATTAAAGGATAACTGCGAATTCGGGTAAGCAGTGGCTTTGTAAATTACAAATGTCACTTGTTTTCTAATGTTGATCGCTACTGTAAAAACTTGTCTTTATAACTCAACGCGAACTGTTGGTGACTAGAGGCTGTTCTTTCAGTGTTTTCCCTACCTTTACGAGACTTTTTTTGCAAGTGTAAGCAATAGTTTTATTTAACTTATGTTTCTCAAAATACATGTTGTAAAATAGCATAGAATAGTATAGATTGTATTTACGTAAAATAAGATATTTTATGTAAAACATTAACTTTTGCACTAAAAATATAGCGGGGAAGTTTCCTGAAAGCATAGTAGCTCATTACCTCAGCAACTTACGTGGAACCATGCAACTGAACAGCTTCAGCTATCCAAGTTGTTAACAGGAGCTTTTTGTAAACGTGTCCCAGTTCAGCAGTGAAATATGAATACATTTTGAGAATTATTATATGATGCAAAGAAGTTGGGACCGAGTGTTTGTGTTGCCTGGCAACAGTCAACAGTTGTCTGGTGGGATCTGTTTTTTTGTGGAGGTCCGTAAATGTTTAAATAAATAATCAAACAAAGTGTTATCTGTTGTGGCTTATTAGTGTTAGATTATAAATGATACTCGATATACTGTTGCATAAAAGCAATAACATACTTGTGTGGTGACATATTGAAGTACAATCTCATTCCTTCTCATATATTATTGCTTAAATAAAACACAGGGTGGCCAACTGTAACGCATCTGGCATGACGCTCACACAAGAAATCTTATGGCAAATACATATAATTCCATTATAAACCAAAAATCATAAAAGTGTGTCCAGACTAGTCTTATTGAAAGTCGCACTCCAGTTGGCAACTCTAAAAATGTCCGCTAGGTAATTGTGATCTCCCTAGATTGAAGTCAGTGATTTATGCAAGGGATCTTATAATATAGCAAGATCTTACAATACAGCAAACAGGCTACATTAACATCAAACTAGCATCTAAACCTACCGGCTATTATGCTATGCATTCATTAATGGGATATTCTGAAAGATTTTGAAAAATGTACATTGTGTTTTCAGTTTTAAATATATTTTCAGACTCACCTCGTTCGGCAGGAGTCACTGTCACAACAGGGTTGACTGCCTGAATACTACGTGGGATGTCTGAACATTTGCCAATGCTCTTCTCTGCCTCCTTCAAGTCTGTGAGCGTCACACCCTGCAACCAATCCAACGCACAAAACTCAGTCCTGTCTGGTATCGCTAGCAGCTTCACTTTCCAGTCTCAAGCTCCTCACTGCGTGAAGCTCTTGGTTATCTTGGGTTTCAGTGATAAACACGGCACAATATGTTCATGGCAAAGACCTGCTATACAACAGCTTAAGGTGGTAAAGACCTGGGTGGAGCGTCTTGACTGTCGCAGGAGTCTGGACCGTGCTTTCCTCTGTGACTCTGACTCCTCATCTCTCACAGACGTCTGAAATCTGTAGACAGAAAACTATGCATCAGTAGGGTATTCAACCAAATATGAGCATGTTGGGGTCACAGTAGAGGCAGTGATGGCTAAGAGAAACTCCGCAATTGAGCCTTGGACCGCTATCTGGTAGCCTGACTTGCCCATCAGTGAGCCTTGGACTGCTATCTGGTAGCCTGACTTGCCCCCGTCAGTGAGCCTTGGACCGCTATCTGGTAGCCTGACTTGCCCCCGTCAGTGAGCCTTGGACCGCTATCTGGTAGCCTGACTTGCCCCCGTCAGTGAGCCTT
>JAODLD010000047.1:15831644-15845559 GCA_026781065.1 Mormyrops boulengeri
CTCAAGTTCATTTTAAAATGTTCTCCCACTAATTTCCACTCATGGCCACGAGTTCTAGTATTTAAACTAATATTGAAATTTAGCTGAACAGCATAAGAACATAAGAAATTTAATGTGTGTAGCATAGCGGGCTAAGCTTCTATGTTTGTGACCAGAAGGTTGCTAGTTTGAGCCCTGCCCTCGGCAGAATAAGCACATTAACCCCTTAACTCCTGGCTCCAAGGACGCTCACCTCTCCGTGTCTCTCATGGAGAGAAAAATAGGGTAGGCAAAAAAAGAATTTCCACATGGGGGTTAACAAAGTATCACTATTCTATTCCAAAATTAGCTGGCAGTGGGATCCCGGTGAATTTTGTCACAAGGATTTTAAAATGCCACATTACCATAATATGCCACATTACCGTAATACCACCTAAGCCGAGTAACAACCTTGTAACTGTTCATAAAAGTTGGCCCATTTCACTACACTGTTTATATTTCTGTTTCCTGCAATACATCAGCCCTCGCCTGATCTAGTGGAGTATCACAGCTGCACGCATGCACACATGTGCAGACCGTACACACACTTGGAAAAGTTAAGTATGAACTAGACTTCATGTAATAGTAATAATAATAATAATAATAATAGATACTTTATTAATCCCCATGGGGAAATTCTCTGTTTACGCCTCCCTCAACTTGCTCTTTGCAGAGTAAGCTGTCCGCGAAGGGCTGTCCCCCTGTGGGGGGAGCTGGGGGTTAAGGGTCTTGCTCAAGGACCCGCAGACGTGCTGAGGCTGGGTTTGAACCGGCAACCTTCTGATTACAGGCACTCATGTATCCTTTTTAAAAACTGGTCTAAAAGAAATAAATGATAAATCATCTTCAGACTTTGCCGGAGAGTCTAATAAAATTACCCATTTCCTATAAGCACACAGATTTCACATCGCTGTCAAACGTCACGCTTAACATTTATTCACCTGGTAATATCAGGATGACAGCAGACACCCAGTAAACAGCGGTGCTGAAGTCCGCCAGGCCGCACCCGCTGTGCTCACTGCTTAGCGGCATGGCGCGGGCAGGACAGCAGGGGCTAAAATCAACTACAGCAACCTCTGGTATTACATGAATTTGAACCCAAATCTGCTAAGGAATACAGGGCGAACACTCAGGGCTGCTCAATGCTTAAAACCAGAGATTCTGGCTGTACATCAAGAGCAGACAAACCTTTAAACACAATGAGTGGGAATTACTAGCAGATTCCCGTGGGTTTGTTGTTATATCGCAGCATAAAAGACACAATGAAAGACTCACTGAATTCACACCGATCAGACAGTGCCTGTGTTCTCACAACACAAGCCGATTCCACAAAGAAAGAACATTTCAAAGAGTTTACAGAACCACCTGAGAAATCTGCCGGAATTGTGGCTGATGGAAGCGGTTGCGAGGCGCCCTTTTGGCCAAATAATGGAGTCAAACCCCAGGACACCAATGAGTATAGTACACTGCACAGAGTGATGTCCTTAAATAAGGCACCAGACTCACTGAAAATATGGTTTTGCACCAACTGAAACTAAGAGTGTTAATCCCAAAGACCTGGTCGAATTTCCATTCAGACTGTAGGAAATCCCAAGGCCTGGCAATAGCCCCTGTGATTAATCTGACACCCAACTCACTTCATCACCTATAATACCAAAGATGTGTGGGGCACATTTCGGGGGGGAAACGGTACAGAGCATCCAGCCTGTTGGTACTACATGTCAGTGGTGTGTTAGTAATGTGTTACTGCTCCAATACCTTTATCAGAAGAGCACTCTACAAAGCAAACACTGTTTATCACATGAACAACATTTGATTTTTCTTAAAGATATGGACAGTTATTTCAAAATAATGGGCAGGATGCACTTGGCAAGAAATACAGAAGATAATGGATATACCATCCACTGGGACATAGGTCATTACATTCAAAATAAACGTTAATCGACCTATAGTTTCACAGGCATGGAAATGGGTTTATTTATATTTGCATGCATTTGTTTAAAACTGTCAGCAGATGGTGCTGTTTACAATTTCAGTATAGGTGGAACAAACCGGCTCATACGGTTTAGAAAAGCAGGCGGTTTGTTTAAACAAAAATAGTAAACATGTAATTTGGGAAACCTGTTACTATTGTAATATATCTATAATCTGAAAATACATCAAAATAATTTTGCTGATTTATAGTCTGTTTGTGTGTTTCTATTTCAGCAACATGTAAAGAATCATAAACATAACAAAAAAGGTTCAAACTTGATCTTACCTAAGTAAATATTAGTTAAAAGTGTTTGTGTCATATTGCAAAAACTGCAGTGGGTTCAATCCTAAAACTCTATAGCACTCTATAGCACTCTTCACAGAGCCACACAAACAGTAGCACGTCTCTTTTGTGTACATATTCTAAAAAGGGAAGATGATATAACATAAAAAACAACCTCACAAGACAATAGAGAAACACAGAATAGAAATAATGGTAATTCATTAAAATTGGAAAAAATGTAAACACACAGACAGGTATAGAGTAATTAGACATTAGAATGACTTTAAATGAAATATGATTTGCAGTAAAATCCCACAATCAACGGTGGAAAGCTGTAGAATGAAAACAGCTCAACAGGCCAGGGGGTACCCCAACAGCCAAACATACCTCAAAAATTGTTAACAACAACAATAATAATTAATCTTTATTGATCTCCATGAGGAAATTCTCTTCTTGCTGACCCCATCTTGCCCTGCATTACACACAGGCACATACACAGGTGACAGAAAGCTTGACTGTGAAGGACAGCCACCTGCAACAGCATCCAGCTCAGGGACGGAACTATTCTTTCATAGGCCAGGCCTGAACCAGTGACCTTCCAATCTCAGGCACGGAGGCTTAGCCCACTGAGATACATACTGCTCCCAAGATAACAACTTCAAAATTTCTGTGTCTTTATTTGGTATCACAATAAATTCTTCCGACCTATTAAATCCAACCTGGACCAATTTTGAATTTTTACCTACGCACCTAATTTCATTCCCCAGAATTCTCAGCTTAATCAAACTTAGCATTATGCATGTTGAAATTGTTGGAAAGAAAGTCAAGAAAAATCTTTACATTAATTTCCCCCGCTTTCTCAGACCCCCAAAAGTAACATTTGTGTTTAAATCACGCATAAATTTGACTCCTTCTCTTAGAAAAAGAAACCTACTCTACTGGTGAATGGACTAATGGGTGTTCATGTTTGTAATGGGAGCCGATGGTCTTACAGCACATTTGTGGCGGCTTCTAAAAGCCCGACATTACCAAATGCCTCCCTTTTCTAGGCAGTAGCCCGTCTTATAGATGCCCAACAGCAGCAGCTACATGACTGTCACGGTGAGTCACCAGATTGTCGCTGCAAGTGAAAACCAAGGCAGCAACAGAGTTAAACATCCTTAGTGACAGGGCCATCATCCATACCATGGAAATCCAGTCAGCCTTACTGATCTTTGATTTCGGTCCCATTTTTACGCCAATATTAATTTCTGGGAAGGATGACTGAACTTCATACATTTGATTTTTAAAAGGTATTTCAGCTGTGCTAAATGACCGTGTACTTCTTCAGGTCTCATGCAGCCCTCGCAATACCATAAGTTCCTGATTGACTGTATGACATAAGAAGTTTCAACCGGGGCGAGAGATTCAGCAACATTCAGCAGGATTTCGAAACCGGGGGAATTACAGCAGAATTACAGAATTTCAGTTCGAAAGTGGCCTAAAGCAGACACTTTACTAGATGGTGCAGCTGATTTTGTCGGAATAAATAAATAAAAAGTAGTTAGTTAGTTAGTTAGTTAGTTAGCAAGAGCGACCATTGACGACACCGATCCCTGACAGCGGCTCCGTAACCCGTCCGGCTGACGGAGCCCGATACCTTCGCCCGACGCCGCTGTTCGCTCCATCGCCCTCGGTTCCGGTCCTTCCGCCTCGTCCCAGCGGGCACACGGCTTCGGTCTCGGTGGGTTGTCGGGCCTCTGGCTCGCCCGCCTCCCACGCATCGCCTCGCCACCTCCGCTTGGGCACCGCCGGTTCCCTGTCTGTCATAGAACCGGCCCAGCGCTTCAGCTGCTCCCGACGCTTGGCTTTCGCTGCGTCTGCCATCCTAGTTCGCGGGCACCGCTGCTCCCTTCGGTCCGATGTGACGGCCTCGTTTTCCGGCTCGGACTCGGCGTCCCGCTGTTTATCTGTCACTGGCACCGACGGCGGCACCTCACCCTCCCTCGCGCAACTTCCTCGATCTGGTTTCCGCTCCCCGCACGAGCAGCGAGCAGGAGAAGCAGCGGCCGCTGCAGCCGACGCGCGTCATCATTAGGCGCCGAACCCCGCTCGTGCGCGCCGCGCGGGACAAGCCCGGCGACGTCATCTATGCCCGACCGGGCGACGTACGTGCATTCGTGGGTGCGCGCCCCATGACCTGGTTTAAAATGTAAACGCGCGTTTTTATTCACTGTCTTTAATCTGTGGTCTCGATTTAAAAGACGTATATATCAGTTATTAATGCAAGCTATATCTCACCACAAAACTAGAATTAGCGTTTATGCATTTTACTGAGTATATATCAGAACGCCTAAGCCCTTCATGAGTAGACGTATGACCGTGATATTTTTAAATAATTTGACATATTTTAATAGGCTATTTACTATACTAAATGTACTACCAGAGTCTGGCAGACCACAGAATGGCCGATTAGCCCGAAAAAAAAATAGAATTTACTTTACTTCTTCTTATTTACTTTATAAATTACTTCCTGATATTACTCCGACAGGAAATTTGGGTAAATTGATGGCGGGCGGGCTGTCAAAGGTGTAGAGTCACGTTGTCTTCCTGATTCTCCACAGGGGTTACTGATTTATCGCATATTATGTATAACTGATCGTTATTATTATTGGCTCAATATTAAGCAATGAAGCCCGGCACGGTTAAATTTCCTCCGGATACAGCGTTTTTTTTCTGTAATACAAAAAGATGCAGTTAGGCGAAATGGTAACAATTTTCCCACATAAGTTGATGGTATGTGTGGACATGTGGCCTGTGAAAGACTAGCACCGTATCCTGTGCCCTGTGCTTCAGGGGTGCAGCCTGCAGGCTTTTCGTGATCGGATGAAGCTGGATTGGTGGTTGGAAAGATGCAGTACAAACAACATAGAAACCATCATACACAGAAATATGGCATGAGAGTAATGCAATTTCAAATATTTATTTAACAAATGAACAACACACTATTTCCTCAAAATGATTTTGTGCTTTGTTAATGTACACCCTCAGAGTACGACACTAATCATCCAATGGAGGTCGCTGTTGTATCATTGATAAATGTCACTGGTAAATCACGCATTTGTCAAATAAAAAAAAAACGACTTGATATAATAGGCCCTTTTGAAGGCTTTGATCTGAAACACAAAATGATGACGGTTTTTTCATATTACTACGGTGGCCGAGAAAACCCAACGAAATTAAAAATAAAAACGTCTAGTAGAAAAACACGCTGCAAAGCAACAAAGGATATTTATTCAAGTTCATAACGCATATGCAAAAGCACTCGAAATGCGTAGACGCTACACAAATTCAGAAAACACTTTCATGAAGATGACAACACGTGCGAACCACATTTTACAAATGCGCTGCACATTCACATATGCACTGCAAATACATTAAATGCGCTGCAAATACAGAAATCACCTGCAATTTCGGAAATACGCTGCAAATACAGAAAACACCTGCAATTTCGGAAATGCGCTGCAAATAGCCACAACACAACGGAAGTGCTTCTGCGGGACACTTTTTTTCAGGCGTATTTCTCAATTGAGCCAATGACGCTAATTTACATGTGAAAAGTTACAGTGGAAACTGCTTATAGTGATCAACCGCTTATATGGATCGAAAAGCTTGGGACAGAATTATTCCTGTACAAATACTGTTCAAATAATTATAGCTTATAGTAATCAAGTAGTCCGCTTATAGTGTACATTTTGGGTCTTTTTAAATATAACAACATATCGAAAAAAACTAAAACTGTGATTTTTTTTTTTTTTTGATTTCCCTACTTTATCTTGTCGTAACCCGTCTGCTACTGGCTATAGCTACCAAAGGGTAATATTTACCTATGGAAAATATGACAGGAAAAAGAAAGTCATTTTCTCTCAATGACCAATATAGACTTACTGAAGCTTATGATAAACCGCCAAAAACGAGCCACCGAGATGCAGCAGCGAATCTACAATTAATAAGCTATATTTTATCTACAGTACCGCATAATAGCGCAATTGAATTATGCACAGTTCAGTAATATAATTCGTACAGTACTGCAACTTGAAAGGTTTTGAAACATGTCAGTTAGATGGTAATATGCTTGAGACATAAAGAAGAAAAACCGGTTATAATGATCGTATGCTTATAGTGATCAATTTCACTCAGACAGACGTGATAACTATAAACGGTTTCCACTGTACCTTCTATTTGAACAATTGCTAGAACAACTGTATTATATGAGGAAATAATCAAGAAGCTGTGTGGTAAATGATATATTTTATGTGACTGATAACTGCTGTATTATATTATCTAATCCATCAGAAAGCTACACAGGTTAATCATAAAAACAGATGCCACTGATAGCTTACTGTAACTTAAATCCGTTTGCCAGATTAATAGCAAAGTTTTAACGTTTACGTTAAAAACATTATTACAAGCATGTGACCATCCGAAAAAGTGTACTCCGGAAACACTTCCTTTGTGCTGTGGCTATTTGCAGCGCGTTTCACAAGTTGCAGTTGTTTTCTCTGTTTGCAGCGCGTCTGTGAATGTGCAGGGCGTTTGTAAAATGTGGTTTGCATGTGTTGTCATTTTGATTGAAGTGTTTTCTGAATTTGTGTAGCGTGTATGAATTTGCAGTGTGTTTGCAGGTTCCTTATGAACTTGATTAATATGGTTTGTTGCTTTGCAGCGTGTTTTTCTATTAGACGTTCGTTTATTTTGAATTGCATTGGCTTTCTCGAGTGTAGTGTTATAAACGGGTCATTTTGCAAATGTGTAAATGCTGAAATTAGCATTTTCCTTAAGATTGTGCTAATTAGTAGATTACAATGGCTCCTTTTTTGTTAGTACTTTACAGTGTAAAATTATATACTTTTTATAAGAAGCCTATATATACAGTACTGGAGATTTTCCTCAACATTGCTAAAATAAAATCAGTATACTATACTACATATACAGCTTATGCTGGATGTTGGCCGCTGAGGGTCATTGCAGCAGACCATGACCAGAACAACCTGCTGGACCACTGCAGGAGGATGAGGATGTGGAGTTTATCTACTGCATTCGGGGGTGGCACAGTGACTCAATGGGCAGTGTGGAGTTGCCATGATCTCCACAGTGTACTCCTGTTTCCTCCCAGTTCAAATTTAGAGACACTATTCCACAACTGCTTATGTGGAATAGTGTCTCTAAATTGCCCATCCGGGAAATGCTGTCTTGTTACCTGTGCTTCTGGGGGTATACTCCAGGCTCACTGTGACCCTGTACTACAGTGCTACAGTGTACTGCAGCAAAAATGTGGACCAGCTGTGAGTCCCCAAGGACTGGACTGGGAAACATTGTACAGGATACTTGAACACTGAAAATGGACGGATGGATTTTTTTTTTCTGGAAGGTATCATTTCCTGTCCCATTTCTAAGTCAAACTGCAATTGAGTTATAAAGAATGTGACTGTTTAATACATAAAAACACTGATTATGGTAATTAGAACATTTATGAACTTCACCCGAATACTATGCAAGATGTTTGGAAGAGAGAAAGATGGATGAAGTTTCATGAATATTGAAGAATGATGCTGTGCATTGTGAATAAACAGGTGAATTATATTACCATGTCCACTGATTAGGAGGGATTAAAAAGTCTTACTTAAGAATCACCTGAATGAAATGTATCAAAAAATGCTTCAAGACTCAAAACATCAGCTGATGAGCGATGAACCATCGGAGTGTAGTTTTAAATTATGGTCATTGTATCATCTATAGTGCAGCACGGTGGTGCACCTCACACCTCTGGAACCTGGGTTTGAGGCTCTGCCAGGGTTCCGAGAGTGGAGTTTCCATGCTCTCCCCATGTTGTCGTGGGGTTTTCTCCAGGTACTCTGGTTCCCCCCCCGTCCAAAAACATGCTGAAGCAAATGTGTTACCACATTGCCCATGGGTGTCGGTGCAAGTGAATGGTGTGTGAGTGAATGGTGTGTGAGTGTGCCCTGCTATGGGTTGGCACCCCACCCTGGGTTGTTCCCTGCCTTGAGCCTTTAGCCTCTGGGATTGGCTTCGGAGCCCCCGTGACCCTGAATAGAGTTATGGGTTTCAGGAAATGGATAATGTATCATGCATTACTGGCTCCATGTTAGTTTGTTAGTCGTTAATATCAGCAGCTGTGATGGTTGTATGAAGGACTTGCTTAGGCACGGAGCTGGGAGGGAGTCTAGGGGTCCACAAGGACCAGGTTGAGAAACACTGTAGAAGATATAATTTGCAAGCCAGATGTACTGTCAAAGAATTGCTATATTTGCTAGAATAGACAGCATACAAACTCATTTTCTTTGAAGTGTAACGGAAATACCTCCTTTTAAAGAATGGCATTCAAATGACCATAGATTACCCTGATAATGGTTATACATAAAACCAGGTTCTTAAATGGTCCATTTTTATCAGACATTATCCTGGATTCAGAGAACTAATGCACATACTTACATTTCTAGTTAGCTATAGCCATTACATATTGGCTGCAGTGCATATTTCGAGTCTGCAGTATGACTGATTTGGTATTGATCTGGACTGGTGGATGCTTTTCACTAAACATGTACTTCGCAACCTAAAGGCATGTGAAGGTAGATATCAGTTATGAGTAATTAGTGCAGGGACAGGTCAGCCCAGTGCGCCTGATTTCCCCCCACATTTCAAAGTGTGATACACCGGATGAATTAGCACGGTCACTAATTCACACTTGGCATAACTGTCGGGTGACCTGTCCCACCCTATTCTCCATTCTTGTGGGATGGGCTCCGGATCACCAACAGGCCTAATTGGAGGGGCAGTAACCGGGGTAAAGTTAAGGCATCGTAAGAGCACCGCCAGCGGACTATCTTGTTTCCTGCTCAAAGTATAATATACAGGGCAGTAATATGAGCTATTTGACAAGTGTCTGACAAGCATATGGTCAATGCTACACTTAAAATACAGACTAACAAAGACTAAACTACTTAATACAAGTTTAATGCCATATCTTATATCACACAAATGCAAAAATAATAATTACACAGGACCTGGTGTTCCCAGGGTGTGTTTTTTGGTACCTTATTCCATGCCAAAGATCCATTATCCATTTAGTTATACACCACACAAAGGAGTTCAAAGTGTTCACATTCAACAAGACGCACGTTTAAAAACTCCGTTTTTTCTTTATTTAGTTTGTCATTTTACAGTAGTTACTCTTAAGTAGCTGCCTTGATTCATATTTTTGAAGTTCACATCCTGCAGACCCTTTCAATTTGTCTTTTCAGTTATTATACATTTATATCAATTTCATGAAACAATGACAGAAAATTATGAACACAATGATAAATCAAACCCAAGCCTAAGAAATGGAAAAATGTGCTCCTGTTTCAAGGATTCCAGAATTTGGCAAAAGTCCAAGCAATTATCAAAAGCCAAAAATACTGGTCCAGTCCAGTGCATTCGTCCAGTCCAATGTGGTTCAGTCGAACACAGGACACTTTTACAGTCCAGGCCAGCCCAGTACAGTCTAAGACAATTACGAGTGCAATAGTTCAGCAACAATATGGTTCAACACAAAAAAATATATATATATTCCAACACCAGTTCTGAACAGCCACCACCTAGTCATATTCAGAACAGCATTACGTTCACACGCCAAGTGCCAGAGGGAGTTCACCTTCTGCTCAGTAAACTACTATACACACGAATCTCTCCAGCTAACTGCAGGCAAGGCAGCCTTGGCCAACACTTATTAGTAGACTGAACCGATTCAGTTTGTTTTATCATCGCGAATAGTGGAAAACTTAAGAGGATCGTCAGCTGTTCAATTTGGCTTCAACACTGTAAACGGCCTTACAGATAAGCCCAGTGTGACCACACAAAGTAATTCCGTACCATACAGGGAAGCAGATAAAATACATTTGCAAACATGTCATAGGCCTTGCACGGTCTCATCCAGTTCTGTACCAATGATCCGAAACGTAATAACTCAGACAGTCCATAACAGGTTTGTGTTGTCCTCGATGGTACAGTACAGTTACGAGTTCAGTGAGGTGCAGTGTGGTTAGGTCAGGTATGACCAGGTCAGTCTGAGTGGATCATCTAACAATACCTTGTGTCCATGTTCCCCTGCTGGTGGAACATGTGGGACGCCAGCAGTGCAACCAACCAAAAGTGGCACAGGAGGGAGACTGCAACAATACAGGAAAAATAGCTAGAAAAACACCGGGGGCCCCAACGACGACTGGGAGTGTGTGGCAGCGACTGACCTGATAATGGCACATGGGATGGGGGAGCGGCATTAAGTTGGGGTTAGCTATCTACCAGTGTCCAGGAACGACCACACACAATTTTGCAGAAGTTTGGAGCAGAGGTAGTGGTCTCACTGTTGGGCTGGGGTTTGTATGAATCTATCAGCTTTTACTGCAGAAGCTTTTGCAAGGAGTGGGGGTGGGCAGACACTTGAGCTTGGAGGGGAGGTCTGCAGATGACCAAACACTGTCGCTGTCTCTCGCTCTCTCGCTCACGCTCTCTCTCACACGATACATGTATCCAGCATCTACGCGCAAGGTTTTCCGACACGTCCTCTCACTGTACATTCTTTGTGGTTTACAGAGGACATCTGTATGCAGAGCAAATGTGCAAGTCTGAGAGTCTGACATCAGTCACTGTACAGACCCCATCTGGTAGGAGTTTGATGAACGTTCATTAAATTATAGTAAATTACATATATGCACACCTGGTGTGCAGTCTGAACATGAAGCACGTCTTCTCTGAAAGCTCATTCGAAACCACAACAACTTTAGCAAGAGGTTATTTTCTCTTTCACTTTCTCTTAGCAGATGTGTTATTCTATCCATCCCTCCCTGAGTGCCCTTCTCTCTCGCTCTCTCTCTTGCTCTCCGTTTGTTGTTAGCTGTTCTTGAGCAGTAGTCTATCCTCTGGGCAAGAGAAAGATGGCAGCTGGCAGGCTTCTGGGGCGATGAGGCGACAGGAGCGCAGGTCGACACTCTGCAGAGAGGCACAGCGGCGCAGAAGGGGTAGGCAGTGCTCCGTCACCTTCGCACAGCCTGCACAGAGAGGAGAAAAGCCAGCGAGAACCAGGGAGTCGCAGTCACCCCACCCACTGGTCTGCGAGCCAATGAGATGGCCGCAGGTAGACCGTGGGGGGCGCAGACATGAATACATCATGGCGATAATTGTAATAATCATGCGGACTTCATTAGACAGCACTGTATACAGAATTAAAATGAACAAGCCTGCCTGTAAGCTGGAGGATTTATTCAGTGGTACAAGAATGGCACGTTACGTAAGTGAGTTAGGGAGGGCGGCTGAGGCAGTGTGTCCCTTTAATAAGTGTATGTGTGGACTCAGCCTGCCGGGAGGCTTCACTGTCACAGTGCACGCAGAGAACCTCCTTTTTTTACACATGGCACCCAGTCTGGGCTGCAGGTTTGAAGAGGCTACATTCAGTGCGTCGCATGGAGCACATAGTGATGACAACCAAACAGATCCGATAAATGTCATATGAAAGCATTGTATGCAATGTGCGAATGCTTAATGATGCATTACTGAAGGCTACTGGAGGTGGCTGGCTGGAACCGGAGGGGGGCGGTTTATCTTTACCTGCCAGGCTGATGTGAGTGAGACAGTCCCTTATTGGTGATGTGGGCGAGGTCAGCGTGTGGACGGTCTGGTCAGTGATGTTGCTGCACTGACTCAGGTCCAGCTTGGTCAGGTGGGGTAGGTAGCGCACTAACAAGCGAGCGCAAGTGTCCGTCACATCCAGCCGCGCCAGACGAAGCTCCGTCACATTTTGGAATCGTCCTTTGCTTTCGATGTTGCCTGAAGGTGAGAGTGAGGTCAGCATCACACACACACACACAAAAACTGTAGTGCGTGTGGAACCCAAACTGTGTTTTAGGAACTTACAGCAGATTCATGCAATTAATGCTCACAGTGAAAAGGGAACTAAAATGCTATGCTGGACTGAATCCAACACAACGTCTTACGTTTTGTTCACAAATAAAATCATTAAAACCCCAGACACGAATGAAGAATCTTCAGAGCCATAAACGCTAAACACTCTCCGCTTCGAAGAGGCACAGAGCAAAACCTCAGCCATGACTAATGCAGCACACTTTGCAAGTAGAAGCCAATTATTCAATTAGAAACACCAATCATTATCGCCCTTGACTTCATCACATTCAATCCAAACGCCTGGAATATCGCATGCAGAGAAAATCAAGCAAATTCCGTATTTTTCCTTCTGCACATGTAGATGTCCTGCTTTCTCAGAAAGTGCCCCAATGCAATAAAGAGGATCAATCTTACCCGACTTATGTGGGACTGTTCATCCCCCACCGACTGTATGCTGGATAATTTACACTGACAGCCCCACATTTCACTGAAACCTGCTGGATCTTCCCCACTGTCATTATTCCTCCCAGCACCTCTATCAAAGAACACATCTTGAGCTCCAGCTGCAGACATTACAAACAGGTGACACTGTTTTCTGTCTCGTGCTTGGGTGTCCCATGTCAGACGGCAGCACGTAACACTGTACGACTAAAGTGGGGGGTTAGAGTTAGGTTACAGTGTTACGTGCTGCAGTGTTACGACGGCCCTGTGTCTCTGGCCAGCACGAGTCTGCCTGCATCACTGATGGCCTAACAAGAATCTTAAAAACCAAGGAGGAAAATCACCATGCTATTCATTTTAAAGCAGCCAAGAGATTCTATTATTATGGGTTTATGATCTATGGCTGATCAGTACCGCTTTCACGACAGTGTTTGATGCAAGATCTAAAGAAATGGACATAATAGTTGCACGGTTGTATCACTGATTGTTGCATTTCGGTCGATTGATGCCTTTGGGTTTTAGGCTGTTATGCTTTGATGAAATATGAGTTGTGTTTAAGATTATATTGCAAAATTTGTTAAAAAAGATATTTGCTAAACGAAAAAAGGAAGTGAGACATAGCTGTGGTTTGATGGTTCAGTTAGGGGCGAGGACAGCTTTGGCTGACTTGGTTCCCTTTAAGCTGACATTCAGCTGTACAGTTAAGCTTTGGGGAACTAACATTTTAACATCATAGCATAAACTAATTTATTAAACAGAACCTTTTGAACTGAATAAACACCTAGTTATCTGGGAACCTGAGAACTTGTGGGGCATAAAATGACTTGTGGTCATTAAAAGAGCTGCTATATACCATGAGCATGACTGAGCCGCCTGCATGGGTTCACCCTGACAGCATGTGTTACTAGTCAGTCTTCGCTGCACACCGTCAGCCAGCTGCATCAATAATGACGTGCTCACTGGAGTGCAATGCTTTTAAGGCCAGGATAATGCAGAAAGGGGCTACCTGAGGGACCGGGCACAAAAACAGCCAGTTTGCCAATCAGTCAAACTCGGATGGCGTGAGGAAGAGGCCGTGGCGAACTTAAAGAACTGCGCGTACATCACTAGGTGGTGTTAAAACCTGTGCATATATCAGTAGGCGGAATTAAAAACCTGTGCGTATATCAGTAGGAAGGAGTTAAAAACCTGTACGTATATCAGTAGGAAGAGTTAAACACCTGTACGTATATCAGTAGGAAGAGTTAAACACCTGTACGTATA
>JAODLD010000047.1:15862421-15880278 GCA_026781065.1 Mormyrops boulengeri
CCCCCCGCCCCCCCCCCCCCCCCCCCCCCCCCCCCCCCCCCCCCCCCCGGGGGGGGGGGGGGGGCCCCCCCCGACACGACCTAAGATTATCATCATGGTATTTCCCACTTTTTGGATGGTGACAGTATTATATCACGGTATTACTCTTTTCCCAGCGAGTAATAGTATGTTCTCTCCTTTTGTATAAACTAATACATTATAAACTATTTATTTATATAGGCAGGACACTTTAATTGCAAAATTTGCAGTTGGCCATGGGCGATTTTATAAAATACTGCATTTGAAAACTCTTAAGCTTTACAGTTTCAGGACAGAGCAGACGCTGTTAGGAACACTGTGACACTCTGGTTGAGGGCGTCAGGTTCGCTGCTGTTATTAACACTATTGGCACATTAGCTCAAACAAAGGCCTGCACACACCAAAGTCCGTCTTGCTTGGAGGTCGAAGGAGTTTCCTGTTCACTGATATGTTAAAAGGGCAGCTCTAGTGTTAACTGGGCAGTTTTACCAGGCTACTTGAATGTTTCACTTTTTAATTTGCTACTATATATGTAACCAGGTTATTTTGTTTAATGTGTATAATTACACAAAATCTGTTTATTGAATCTGTCAATTTGCTATCGCGACACCCCGTCATAGTGTGTCACAGAAAAATCACAACGCGGGTAAACCGTCACACGACGATATAACGACAATTACAGATTACAACTGAAGCTTTGAAGAAAATAAAATGCTTAATTTTTATAACTAGACTGTTGTATAATTAGGCTGTAAACTTCTCGTGGTGTTATAGTGCAAATCCATATGGTGGCGCACAATCACACCTGTAATGACTATGACACCGGTGTGCGGCCCCTACAGAGCACGGCTATACATGGCCACTTCTGTTACTTCTTTATACTGGTGGGAGGTTTGCTGTTGCATAATTTGGCTATGGGCTGCAGTGTGATGGGTTAAAGAGCTCTACTGGACTATCACAGTCTCCGTGGTCTTACCTAAAGTCCCGGAACAGAGGCCAGGGCACAGCCCTTAACACGATGAGTGGCATTATGATGAACACAAGCCAATCAGAATTTATAATACGTTTACCTTACTGTAGTTCTGAGATCAATCTAAGCATTTGTTAAACAGAGCTCAACAGTACTCCTAATGAAAAGAACAAAGGCAATTGTACTATAAAACACAAAGCAGCTCATATGTGACTGGTGAACAGGGGAAAGATCCTCCTAGCAAAGATCATTCGATTTGTATTAAGGATGGACATACTAGTCAAATTTCGTCAGTCATTACTCAAATAATATTCACTTAACCCTGCCCTCACAAAATAGCGACGTGTGTGGAGTAGGGAATCGAAATACTTTTCTTTCCACACAAAATGATATACTGCTGCAAAATTATACTGTAAAACATTAAAAATTTGCTTGAATAAATGAAACAAATTAAAACGAAGAGACGGTTCATGTGCAGTAGCATACAGTAACATTTAATGGCCTATGTCCTGGGCAGTTATTGCCATTTTTTTCATTTTTTAAATTTCTTTATTTTTTTAACACGATTCTAACAATTTCCCTGCCTTACAAGCCACTCAATTTATTTCCATACAAAATGAGACGTCACTCGCCGCTGCGACAGAATAACATAAAACAGTAAAAGTAGTTTTGAAACTAGGGCTGAATGATATTGCAAAATTCACATTGTGACATTTTAAATCTTTCCAAGAAATATTCCAATATTTACAAAACAAATAAATGGAGCTGAACCGAACTTATTTCCCAAGAGTGTCTCTGTCTGTCTTGGGAAGGGCAAGTCAGTAGTTCACATTCTCGGCAAAAAGTGTCCACTTTTATTAAGAATGAATTTCACAGAACATGAATTTTCAGAACATTTGTAATTACAACCTAAATGTACATATAATACTAACAGCAGCAGATGAATCCAATTCTCTTATACCTGATGTTATACCAACAGACAAAGCAGTGTCGACAAATTCACCTGTTTTTGCTCAATATCATTTCAATGGAATACAAGATATTTCCATGCAGTGAAAGACGAATGTCTTCTGGTGATCAACTTGCCTCACTCATTTCTGTTAAATCTCTCATAAACACAAACCACATTACTAGTAAACAATAACAAAAAATGATCGACTGGCTTGGCGAGTGCATTCAGAGCTTGTGCAAAAACTTCAGACAAAGTGCCAACTCTGAAAGGGGAGTTTTTCATGATGTTTTCTTCACGATTTTATGCACATTCTTGAAACTTTGAATATTAGACAATGCTGACTCATCCCTAATACACAGAGTGTATTTGTACAAGTGCAAAACTGAAAAATTCTTGGCTTATATGGGATTTCATTAGTCATGTTTAGGTTTTGCACAGCGCATTAGCACATCTGAACTTGATACACGCGATACTCGATTAGTTCAATTTGTAGCAAAAAAACCTGAATCAGAAATGCAGTCCAAATGTCTATAGTATTACCTGCACTGATATAAAACCCCCAGTTAGGATTGAATTAAAAAAGAAATTGCCCAAAAAAAAAAAGATTAAAGTTGTCTGAAAAAAATGATACACCTCACAAAAAATGAGAGCAAAATTTGTATGTTTGTGATTATATTGTTGTGGTTATATTGTCGGATGACTTGTTTAGAGAGGAAAACACACACAAAGGAGGGTCCTTCAGTACGTGCTAGGTTGATTCAAATCGTAGTTTTAGTCAAATTTCTGGCATTGAGCGTAAAAGAAAAGCTTCAACACTCAAAAGACAAGCTTGATCTTACAAAGGATGTTTTGGTTAATCTGCCCCAGCTAACTTTTTTCCATAAGACCTGCCCTTGCATGATTCTACATGACGCAAAAAAACGCATTTATCACATCACAGCAGAAATGCCTCCTGATGTAAAATATACTATAACCATCTTTGTGTGTTATAGGTGTCAAGACCCTGACATACAGACAGAGCCAAAGGTAATTTACATGGACATCTGCCAGACCAAGTCTAGATGCCACCATGAAATCCTGCCATTCTCAAACTCGCTACTGGACACACAAAACTGCTTTTCAAAAAAGATCCCATCATGGAAAGACCCTGCTGCAGCTTTTCCCTAGAAAGCCAGACCATCACTGCTTCTGCTTAATTTAGCCCTACAGTGCACAGTGATGACCTATATCACCAACACACTTCACTGCAGAACCTGTGGAGCGCATGTTCACGCTAAGCGTGGTTCAATTTGCTGCCACACTAACTTCAACACCAAATGGAATTTAAATTTAGTATAGAGAAATCCATTTCAAACTATATTATTCATTAGACAGTGCTTTCCGATTACACAAATATGTACCAGTTAGCTGCACAGCTAGTTCTGCGACATTCACACAGCCAGTCGCGTGATCTGTTTTGTAGGGATTGTGCAATCGGCTCGCTGTGTTGGAAGCTTTCACTGGACAGTTAAGGTGCAGCTGTATTACATCAGGCGTGCGCAGCAGATGAAAGTGTGATTTAACTTGTGTGTGTCTGTGCCAGTGCACTGGAAACCCACACCTCCGCATCCCAGTGAAGGTCCATCACAGCAGATCATCCGTTTGAAGAACATTCACCCGTACACAACACACCCTGCATGTTCCGTTGACCCCCACCACTGTGTGCTGCTGGAGAAGCCCAAGCCATTACTGCTGAGCACTACTTGACAAACCCAGGCGCCCCACCCCCCACCCCCACTGTGCACTGTCGGAGAAACCAAGCCCCCCTGACCCGTCGCTGCTGTGCACTGCTTGAGAAGCCCAGGCCCCCTCCAACTCACCGCTGTGCACTGCCGGAGAAGGCAAGACTGCTTCATTCGGCCGGGTCCCCCGAACTTCTTCATATCCTTGCAGAAATGGCACTCCCCACACTCAGTCCGCATGCAGGCCTGGCAGCGCCTACAGCGGGTCCGCCGTCGCCGGGCCCCCCCCAGAGCCTTACTGCCTGACATCCCCTCTGCAGTCAACTGAGAATGAGGAGAGAGGACAGGGAGACGAGGGCGGGGGAAGACAGTTACCGGCACAGCATCTGGCACGTACAGCAAACAGCACATTGCCTGTGCGGAACTGCTCTGCTGCTGTGAACATACACACAGGCGGCAGGAGAGCAGTACACAGATCACCACCATCACCACAAGCTTCCCAAAACCACATCTGCCGCTGGCACACATCCACCCTGAAGTGAATCCCACCCGATTTACAGCAAGTTTAAGCAATATTCGTGATTCGTCAGGAGTGCGTGTCACATCATGCATGGAGATCACTCACAACGCCCCACAATGCACTGCAAAATGTAGTGTGCAAGGGCCGTATGCTGTCGAATCAAGCAGGCAGAGTGAATCTCTTGCTTGGAATAGATGGCAGAGAGAAAATCTGCTCATAGACACAAGCTTTGTTGAGTTAAATCTATGACTTAAAACAAGAGGCTCAGGCAAAAAAAAATCTGGATCTATGCTGGGTCTAGACAGTTCTATGAGGGCGAACCCGGAGAACGTGCTACTGTGCAAAGTCACCTGTGGATCAGTACAAGTACCCAGCAGGTATTTCCCTAAATCAGCCAGAGGTGAGTTTCCCGAAGCCTTCTTAACGCTACGTCCTTCATAAGTTATATGTTAAAAGATATATCTTATGAACGGTGTGGCGTTAAGGCGGCTTTGGGAAACTCACCCCAGGACACGTAAGACCAATTAAAAACCAAAATTTCTTTTCCAAACAAAAAAAAGGAAAAAAACAAAACTTTATACAAATGCGGCTTAGTGCCATTATGCCTTCAAGCAATCTGACAAGCTGTACTCGGTAATTATTCTGTCGAGCCATTATTATTAAAGCATATAAACATTTAAACAAACTTTTAATTTAGATTCCAAAACTGATTTGAGGCACAGCTGTATTATTCACAATTACGATCACTTCCTACCCACATATTTTCAGAAAATTCAATAAGTTTCAAAACTTAGCATGTACCTCACACACACAACACATATTACAGGGTCTCAATTTTAGGCATGCAAGTTTTGGAACGTGTTAAATACTATCAAATATCGAAAAACGATAGAAAATTACACCCATTATGCTTTTAATAAATGAAAACATGCAAAATGATTAGTATGCGACAGGGACGGTTATCGCTAGGATTTTAACGATACCGATACTCATCAATACTACTCTCGATAATGTGCTGGAAAAAAAATAGATATGACATGATGTGATGAGATTTAACAGTTAATATAACGTTTTTGCAAAAATAAAATTTCCTGTATTCCTGTAGTGCTGCTTCACCATCATTTTAGTCCCAGATAGAAGGCTGAATGTCGGACTGTATTTTAAATCACTGAAATTTTGGTGGCGTATTTCTGAAGCGAAAACATAAGGACCGAATAGTACCTCCTGAATTATGAAGATGGCATTAAAACACATCGAATGTTTCCAACTGAACTTGTTTTGAACTTTATTTTAAGGTGAACCTTTATAAAATTTATATTTTAGAACTGAGGAAACCCAATACTTTTTCACTGATTATTTTCCCAATGCAATTACAACTGAAATATTTCCGGTGAAATATTCAATGTTTAAATGTGCATTCACATTAAATTACAGTCCCCAAATTATTAAATGCAATGTGTTTTATTTGATTAGTGTAATATAACGGGCTTTTTTGCATCAGTGACTTTTCTCATTAATTTACTTGCATAAGCATTACATTGAGTAAAGTGAGCCCACACGTTTGAGGACTTCACCCCATCGGTCATGATGACTGGAGAGGACAGTACATAAACACGCATCTAAAATATGATCGCGTAATGCCTGCAGTGTCATCATCATTTGGGAACGGTTTAGAATTTTAAAACGGTGCCGATAGGTCACTTTTCCACCGCAGTAGGTACGGTACTTTTGGTACCTTCCCTCTTCCCTTGACTTCCGTACGTACCAGTACCAAAAGTGCCAAACTTTTTTGGTACTTCGGGTGGAACTTGCAATGCTTCGTTTGTCAACTGGTTATGCAAATTGCCTGCCTCTGAAACACCACACAACCGCCATCTGCGAACTCAGAATAAGGATAAACAAAGTAAAAAAAACAAATAAAAGTAATAATAATGGATGCATGGACAAATTAAAAACCCAAACGTTAATTGCGATCTAGTTGGAAGAACAGATATGACAAGATCAGGATTGCAGGGACAAGAAATAGTTTGTGTAACATACTACTGCATCACGGTATTTTGCTGTAATAATTATTGGGCTATTTATAGAGCAAAACGGAGCTCAACTTACATTTCTCACAAACCCGTCCAGGATTCAAACAGCAAGGATGAAAATGATTAAGATCGTCTCGGACGCTTACGCAAAAGCAGTGGAGGTAAACTTTAAACTGATTTTAGAACCTTTCTTAGATCATCTATAAAGGAATAATAAGTAAAATTGCAAAGCTAGCTAAGGTTTTTTCCTATGAAAAAGTAGAAAAGTTTTAATGAAACAATCTCCCTGCGCCATAATGTCCGCACAGAATTTAAAGTAAAAAGCCTGATCTTAATCTAGCTGACTAGTGATGTAAAAATTGCATGTGTATAACATGCAATGTTGGCAGTAATATCGCACACCCTACAGCCGTTTAACATACTATAGCCATTTTTCGGATTCAGTACAAAATACCCCGCAGTGCGTTGTGATGTTATTCAACGCTGCAACCAGTTTTTACACCAGTGGAAAACCAACACATTCTTTAAGTACTAAAAGTACAGTAGTAGTGTAGTAGAAAAGCGCCCTTAGAATGAATTAACGGCAAAAATACCGTTAGTGGCATCGTCTGTCCAAGAGCTTATCGATATTGTCGGTATGACCCAGTCCAGAACCGGTACCAATTCAGTAATATGTCAGATCCTTCACGGCAAAGCTAACTTACATCAAAGTCAAATTGATTTACAACGATAGCACAGTTCTATTCATTTGGGGGTATGGGGGGGGGGGGCGGTTGGAACTGCAAAAAAAAATCTTGTCTTGATTGCTGCAGTTTAACAGAACAGCTTCTCACCTGCATTTAAAACATTAAAGTGATAAAGAAAAAAAGAAAAAGATTTCCTTCCCTTAGCCCGTTTTCCATCCAAAGCTATATTTTATTGCTAAAACATCTCAAACTCAACTGATTCATGCGACTCTCAAAACATTGTTTATTTTCATTAAATGACCCATATCCATAGTATTTGGTTTATTGGTGGTGCCAAACAATGGTGCACTTCTGTAAAACTAGCAGGCAAAACAGTATAGAATCAAGTATTCACTCTTCATTAATCATCGGCAGACAGGTTAAGAGGCTTTGATATGCCAACCTGTACTTATAAACGCCAGTTATAATTACATTTAAATTGCGCCTGAATAAACACGCCTACATTTGTAGCTAAGCAAGCTTTTCAGAAGCGTTAACCCCATCTCTAAAATGTGCAACCTGTCATTGATCAGATGCCTGGCAATATCTGTCTGTATAGAATCTGTTGTAACAAAAGATAAATAGTGTTTCACACTGCCTTATAGTCTGCGTTTCAGTGATTCAGTGATGTCACTTGTTCCACAGTATCATGTTCACTTGTTATTTTAGTAGACCATCTAGTGCATCTAGGTGGATAGCCTGTGACTGAAACCTCTGGGAGATATTCTCCTTTTGAAGAGCAAAGCTTCCCTGCATGTGTACGATTTGCCTGGTAAATGACAAAGTCAAGGTACAACCAAATGCAGAGGTGCTGAGAAACCCTGCAGAGGTGCTGAGAAACCCTGCTGAGAAACCCTGCAGAGGGCTGCAAACATGCAGTTCAGCTTGAAAGAAGCCCTGCAACACACCGTCCCTGTGAGCGGCTCTGTGCACATCTACAGGCGCAGCTCTGTGCACATCTACAGGCGCAGCTCTGTGCACATCTACAGGCGCAGCACTAGCAATAAGAAAATTACTGTTGGCTAAATGTAAACTTACAGCAGAACTTAAACAGCCAAATCTGCCAGATAAAATATTTCAAATGAGACACGGTGGAGATTAGATAGACAGTTACAGGTTTTCATTAGTGTTGCAACTCAAGCGGGATGTGACCTATTTCAAATCCAAAGTAGTAGTTTAACAGAAAGACCATAAGCCATTAAATAAATAGGAATCTCGACAAAATAGGGATATTGTTCATATCTTCATAAATAAATCATTTAACTCAAGAGCCACAATGAAAATCTAAGAAAGCTTTGCCCTCCCCACTGGGATACCCAGAGTAGACAGGGGTATGGACGTGGAGCGACGAAGGGTGCCGGTCGTGCAGAGCAGCTGTGCGCGTGACAAGCGCAGCATTCACTCCACACGGCCAGCATCTTCACGATGGGCTATGCGTGAAATACTGCATGTTACAGAACTTTCATCACAAAATATATTACAGCAAGATGAGAAAAACTGAGGTTTGTCAATGGCAGCCACAAAGGTTACAGCATTACTGCAACAGCAAGCCCTAAGCTAATGTTACTCTCAGGTGTCCAAGAGAACAAGGCCAGACATATAGAGACACAGCAGAAGAACAGAACACACACACAAATATTTCCATCCATTCACCCATCTTCTGCTGGTCAGAGTCACAGGGCAGCCTGCGACCTATACCAGGCAACACCAGGCACAAGGCTGAGGTACCCGCTGGATGGGATGCCAGTCCATCACAGGGCAGCACAAGGCTAAGGTACCCGCTGGATGGGATGCCAGTCCATCACAGGGCAGCACAAGGCTGAGGTACCCGCTGGATGGGATGCCAGTCCATCACAGGGCAGCACAAGGCTGAGGTACCCGCTGGATGGGATGCCAGTCCATCACAGGGCACATATACAGACAAGCACAATCACAGACTATGAGTTATTTAGAGACACTAATTAGTCTAATTGCATGTCTTTGGTAGGAAAGCAGAGCAAAATTTGCTTGCTTGACATGAATTGAATGTCTTGGATAACAGGGAACCGCAGTATTTTCCATGCAACACTGCTTACCTTTTTCATTATTACTCATATATTCATGCTTAAAAAATTGTTTCTTAAATTAGTCACAATGATCTAAAGCCTTTCCCATCCCTTACACAGCTTATAAACGTAACAACTATCACGTAAAGAAAATGACAATGTCCAGTTTAACTTAAGTGATGAGATCCCTGAAGCCATCTTCATGCCAAAGCTTCCAAAGTGGTTCAAAAACAACCCGACTGGCATTTCATGATTGTGAGGTGCTGCCCAGGCCTAATCCTTAATGTTCATGCCCTGAAAGATGACAACGGTTCTGCTGGCACGAGCAAGGAGCTCACAGAACCACATCCACCTCAGTCATGTGGCTTTTGTGCCACATCCAGACCGACACCTCTCTCATTACCACATCCAGACAGACACCTCTCTCATTACCACAAGACCAAATTCCCTAACATCAAGAGGGAAACTGCATCATTTTCTAAACTATAAATGGCCTAGACCAGTTAGGTAGGAGTAATTTCATTCAACACTTCATCAGATTAAAATGCCTTAACCATGCCACCCAATTATGCTTAAAGGATATGCAAGATCTCATGTTTAACGCAACCTATTTTCAGGTTATAACCCAGCCTTCATATCGCACAGTGGTTCATTCTGGATACTTCTCGTATGTAATATTCTACCACCATAGCTACACACTCAGCGATATTGTGAAACTATTCTGTGATTATTGAAGTATTCGCTGCTTAAGAGGTGAACCACACACTTATTAGCCTACAATAGCCTATCCCAACACTTGACCCAGCCCTGATGCTGGTTGTGAGTCCAGCTAAGCTGTTAATTGAAATTGACTTTGCAACTACTTGCCAGGGAACAAATCTCCCTGGACAATAAACACATTGTACGTAAAAATCGTGTTGCAAGCCATAGACTGTCTATATAAGCAAAGCATATCTTTCAATAAATACCACTTTATAAAGTGAACACCAGCACCATTCAAACAAATAAAATAAAGGGTTTGAGTAAGTCTTATCTTACTCTCTCCTCAACAACCAACCGATGAAAAACAGCACTGATTTTCACAATAATATCCTAAAACAATATTCCACAGCCGACTAAAATGTACAGAGTACGCAATCAGCTCACTGGCTTTAAAACCAGCCAGTGGTCAATATGCGGTATCAGTTTCTCATTGAACATCACGTTGCATTCTGCCATTACAGTGCACCATACATAGAAAAGGAGACTCTGAAATTCTGTCACACAAATTTCACCCATAGGGTACCAGAGTGGGGGTTGAATTCCACCCCCGCATTTTCCCACGCAGCTTAAAACATGCAATTAGTAAAACCGATCTTCTAAAATTGCCCAAAATGCGTGAGCATGCATGTATAATGCGCATCCTGCAACTGACTGGCATCAGGTCCAGAACGGTCCCCTCCCACAAGCCCGTAGCTGCCTGGTGGAGGATCCCTACAAACACCGACTGCAAAAGTCGCTGGAAGAAATAATTAAATCTGGTTATACATTAAAGTATTTTGCATGAAATGAAACATCAGTGTATGCGTGCTTCATGTTTTTAACGCTTGAAATGAAACTGCATTTCATAAATGTGTAACCAGACAGCGTCAATCAATGGTAATTAGGATTAGATGTGTTCCACCTAGTGATGACGTCTAGAATAATTCAGGGGACAAATCACTTACTACACTCATGTGACAGTGCAAAACTGAATTCAGCTAAACTGACCCAAAACAGCCCTTATCACAGGAAAGTATATGAATGCCCTACGATGTGCTGGCATTGTATGGTTTCTGATCATCTGGTGCCAATCCAATAAGCAATTATTGAAAAGATGGTTGGAAAACAACCAAGAATGAATGTCATGCTGCGCTGTCAGCTTCGCATTACCTCTAAGAAGCAGGACATGTGTTACACATTCAAGCAGATTTTATAGATACAAGCAAATTAAGTCAAAAATGCCTTTAGAAATACCTGTCAAATACCTGTCATAAAAGCTCTCTGATTATGTTTATAGTTCGCAGTTGGACACAGTCATTCAGAAAGGTTTGAACTCTAGATCTACAAACTGATTGCACTCAACTAGAAGTTTGCATTTTTCAGGTCGACTTGGAGAAGCTGTACAGATACAGAGTTATTTTCGATTACGCTGCTACAGAGAGAGTTTGCTCAGAATGTTTATAGGTTTACCATTATGTGCAAATTGAGACCTGAAATTCCAGCTTGACAGTTTATCGGGCCAATTAGTGCCATCATGGGTCTGCACATCAACACACAGCCCCCGTGATAAGCAGGGTGCCTGGTGTGCGGCTCCTCCGGAGCGGGCCTAGCGGCAGCCTCCCACTTCCCGGTCCAGGCGCTGCGGGATTCGGTCTCATCGGGACACGCAGTGCCACTCGCCCAGATCCACCCACAGCCCTGCAGGCACCCAACCCAAGGGGAGGCATCCCGGCAGAACGAAAAGGAGCAGAGGAATCCAGCCACGTTAGCCACCCAACAGAATGAGTCAGGGCCCTTGGAGGGCCTCCCAACAGTATTCCCGCCACGGGACATCCAGAGCGTCACCAGTGGGGCCACGACAAACAGCTATTACATTAGAGAAGAAACCGAAATGGCTTAGAAATGTTTAGCTCACCAGTACAGCTACCCATAAACAGGTTTAGCTCAACTAGAAAATCACAGAAAGTCTTAAACTAATGCATCTGTACTTGTGAAGGTAACACCACACACACACACCTTTATACAGTTCATTGCTTCAACTGGTAATACATTTCACTGCAACTCAAAGAGGCACATTGTATTTTAGTTATTTCCGAATAAATCCTGCAAATCCCTTTGAAACTGCACAAGGCCAGCCAAGGGGTCAGGACCACGCTTCTGAAAACCACTGACCTAGGCAACCACAGGAGAACCACCTACCTTACACACCCCCTGCTAACAATCACTGACATGCAACAGGAACAAACATCAAACAGGCATCACAACAGGAAAGATTGCGAGTTCACCCCAACATGCCACTTTAATCATCCTGCTCACAACTTCAGCAAAATCTGCCGAATGTTCTGCAGTAACTATTTTTGGCTGGAGTTGATTTAATTACACTTAAAGGTTATTAAAGATGCATAGGCAATTACAAACTTTGACTAATCACACATGTATACATACAGAGACAGACACACCGGGTGAAGACACACACACCAATTTCTGAGAATTAGCTAAGAATAAGTTACTGCATAATACATGCCAGCTGAACTACAGCACACATTTACATACTTTTACAATGAAATATTTAATTTTTTTAAAGCACCCATTAGCGCTGTAATGCTGCCGTACTGGTTAATCTTATGGCATTGATCAGGTATGCTTGCGTATTCCCACATGCCTTTCGGTCATACATGACGAGCAAAGCCAGCTCAGGTCATAGGTGGAGGTGATGGACCAATCTGTCCTGTTCTGGAAACATCTAAGACTACACCATACTGAGCATGTTTTATCCTGTCTATTTACCTTGAAATCCCCAAACTAGCAGGCCCTTCACAATTAAAAATCACTCACCATTACATCCTCTGCTTTCAAGCTTTAACAGAAAACATTTACCAACTGTCACCACTGGCAATGAGAAAGGAAAAGGCCAAATCGTATTTCCTCGGCACCAGCACTCATTTTAGTGCGGGGCTGTGCGCATACCGCCCGCTTCAATGTTCAGACGCCGAAAGATGAGAAAGGTGCTGCTGGGCTCACAGAACAGCATCCACCTCAACCATGAACCACATCCAGACCCAAACTTCACTTACTATTCAGTTCCCTCATTTATTACACATAAACCCCAATAAAGGGATAAAGATTTGTTAAACCTAATGCCGTCTTTGAAATCTTCAAAATTAAACTACATCTTTGCATAGGAATAATCAGCAGTGTTGAGACAGAAGCTCCAGGGAATGTGCTGGGCGGGTATGACAGGGAATACCGTGTCAAACCTGTTTACATCTCATGGTGGAGAGAGAGGGAGAAGGAGAGAGGGAGAGAGAGAGACGGAGAGAGAAAGAGAGAGAGACGGAGAGAGGGGGAGAGGGAGAAAGAAAGAGCGAGGGAGAGAGAGAGGGAGAAAGAGAGAGAGGGGGAGAAGGAGAGAGAAAGAGAGAGACGGAGAGAGAGAGACGGAGAGAGGGAGAAAGAAAGAGAAAGAAAGAGAGAGAGGGAGAGAGAAAGACAGAGGGGGGAGAGAGAGACGGGGAGAAGGGGAGAGAGAGAGAGAGACGGAGAGAGGGGAGAGAGAGAGAATAAGTGTAAAAGCTGAATAGCGTTTAAAAAGAGCTGAAGTGGGAGGGACAGGCCGAGGAGTTTAGACAAAGCCAGCAGAGACAGACAGACGGGAGAGGGGGGCTGACGGCGCTGGCAGACTGAAGGCCATGCACATTATCCCGGGCCCAGCACACATGTGTCCGGCCTCCAAAAGGCACCTTTCGCTATTTAAAAGGCTCCGGCCGGAGCATCGTGCCATCCGGAGACGCCTATTGTGCATATTCTCCTCCACATCCATCCATCCATCCATACCAAAGAGTCACGGGCAGATCATGACTCTAGCAAAAAAAAATTGTAAGTAAATAAATAAATAAACAAATAAATAAATAAATAAATAAATAAAAATCGAAATTTCCTCCTGAATCCAATCCAATGGTTTCTCCGGCCTAAATGCATATCGGCGCCCGAATGTGGCCTTTGAAGGACTAAGGACGTGCGGAGGAGGTAAATCCTCAGCCTTATTCTGCAGCACTTCTTCCCGCATATTCCCGTAACCCCCCCCATTCCCGTAACCCCCCCACGGAGCTAAATTTCATTCGTGCAGTTATTACAGAATCACTGGCCAAAGCCACGGACGCGGCGGCCGGAGCCGCATGACCCACCTTTTGGTGCCGAGTCGCATAGTCCTTGGCTGCGCATTAGAAACGTGTCGAAAAGCGCTGCGGCGTCGCCCGTGTCCGTCGCCCGTCCGCCGTCCTCAGCAGCCTCGCATGCCGCGGGGCGGCGGGCAGCCTGCCGTTCACTGGGCCGGCTCACACCCGAGCCGGGCACGCAGCGGCCCCGCCGAACATCGTGCGCCGCAGCCCGCCGTGCCGAAAACGCGCCCCCTCCCCGGCGGCCCGGGTCCCGTCGGCCGATCGCTCTTTGTCGCTCTCCCGTCTCCTCTCACTTCGCCCCCCGAATCATGCTCGGCCGAGACCGGGCGGGTCGGCGGCGTCCAAAAGCGAGCGGAGAGTCGCGGTCGGTCCCCCCCGCGAAGAGCCGAGACGCCCGGAGCGCTGTAGCTAATGGGAGTTGCGCAGAGGCCGAGCGGACATGCTGGCGGCCGCAGATCCACGGGACTTTCTCTCAAGCTGCAGCTACTAACTAGTCCGGCTAACTATTGTTTTCATTGTCACTCGGCTAAACATGCAGCTGGTTCCGAGCGGAGCGCCGCCCGCCGGCGCCTAACAGCCGCGGCCCAGCGCCGCTCCCGCCCGCCGCCACGGCGTCCGAATCACCATGTTTGCTCAGCTTCTCCTTTTTTTTCAATCCTGAATGAAAAATAAATAAGTTGACGGAATCCGAGAAAAGGCATCATGGCCGCCGCGCGGTTGCCCAGTTGCCTTCGCTTCGGGCGGGGGGGGCGGCACTCGAAGCGACGGGAATTGTAGTCCGCTCCCCGTCGATAAAAGGACTACAAATAATAAGAAACGGTAGAGTAACCTTGCGCCATAATTGACACCTCCCCGCCTCGCCCCACCCCTAACGTGCTGGGTGGAGGCTGCTGGCGGTGCTGCCGTTCTGTTTGGTATAGATGCGCGGTATTAATGTCGATCGCCGTTTAATCAACTCTCATCCAGAGATCTCTGTACTGTTGGATACTTCGGTGGTGCAGAGCATCTGGATGATCATACCCTCACTGATCTGTATACGCAGCCATAGTTGTTTTTTCTAGGTATATTTATGCTGTGATCATTCGAAGCGCAAAATTTCTTATCTGCATGTGTTAAGTTTTCAGCTGGCATTTCATCTCCTTTCCAAACGGGAAGTAAGTTATTAACACCCACAAAAAACATTTAACACAGTACCATGCTTTTGCCATCTTGCTGACGGTGTAGCACACCCGATTCCGATATCTAGAATATTTCGGAAATCGCTTTAAAATAAAATACTGTCTAATATCTTACACTTAGCAACTTAAAGTAGAAGAAAAGGGTCACAAATTTGTGTGGGATTTGAACCTTGCGTTGCGTTGTTGAACTACTGGAGCTAAAACGAATAAACTACTATAAAATACACTACATGGATTTGAGGTTTGCGTGATTATTGGTCAACTGTATAATCTGTTGTTAATGGCATATACTGATTCTTGTTAAAATAAAGTTTTGCAGACATTATATTGTGTACAACATATATTATCCATCCATTTTCTGAAACCACTTAATCCCAAGTGGGGGGGGGTGGGTGGGACTGGAGCCTATCCTGGGAACAGTGGGTGCAGGCGGGAACCAACCCTGGGCAGTCACCAATGCACCACGGGGCACACGCACACACACACACTCACAGGGCCAATTTAGACTCACCAATCAACCCATCCTGCATGCTTTTGGACTGGGAGGAAATTGGAGCCCCCGGTCAAAAACCCACGCGAACATGGGGGGAGCGTGCAAACTCCACGCAGAAAGGACCTGGGACCGAACCCAGCAGCACTAACCACTGCACCACCACATCACCCCGTATGTTACAAATGTGAAATTAGACTCGAGGTTGACCCTGGACAAGTACTATAAAAATGATGAAATATGGATGAAATAAAATATGGGTATATTGTAACTTATAATACTGAAACATTCACATGCTTCATATATTTAGAAATATATGCAAATATGCTTTCCTTGCAATGTGATTGGAAACCAGCCGGAAATCCAATCAAAGACAGCAAGAGCATACAAACTCCATGTATGCATACAAACTCCACATGCGTTGGAGAAATGAACAAACACCTGCAATATGATGCTACAGTGCTACCCATGTACCAGGAAGCTGCTGCAAACGCTGTAGGAAGAGCAGAACCCCAGAAAACACCCTACAGCATGTGAATATATCCATCCATTTTGGGGGGTCCAGCAGCCAGGGACAACCCAGGAAAGGGCACCAACTCACTACAGGCCACACTCACTTTAGCATGTTTCTGGACCATGGGGGAAAACCCATGACAACACAGGGAGAACATGCAAACTGTACACACAGATACTCAAACCCTGGCCCCAGAGGTGTGAGGCAACAGTGCTAACCACTGCACCACCACCCCCACATGTAAATATAGCACTGAACATTTTTCACAGGCAAGATAGACACATAACAGTGGTGATGCAAAAACCATGCAAAATAAGGGAAATTGTGACCTTCAAAATGGCAATTAAAGGAGCGGGAAAAAAGAAAATTAATACACATAACAAGCAAGGGGAGTAAAAGAGTACTGTGCCTTTAAGACATTTGTGTTCATTTTATTTAAATATAGCACAGTGCATTGTTGCTCTCTCTGTTTTTATGAGTTACATCTGGAGAGTGGTAATGTTTCCCCCATCTCCTTATATTGAAGTACTTTCTTGTTGCAATAGTGGTCTCTGGATTTTATTAATTCTTCTAACCAGAAAAGTATTACACTATATGCAATCATCTTCAAATCTCAGAATGCTCGATCTCTCCCATTTCCTAAATCCATGTAGCTGATCCAGATTATCCTAAACATGGAATAATTCCAGTTGCAGGCAGGTTTTTTTCCAGTTTTACTACATTATTTATAATTTAAGGTATATGTGAAGGTATATGTAAAGGTATATGTGAAGGTATATGTGAAGGTGTGATGTAAGCAGTTTAGTGATGTAAAGCAAAACGGCAGCACTTAGGAAGAATGTATCACACTCTGTTGGAAACTAACAATTTACTGTAAACTCTTCCAAAAACAAAAGAAATCTCTTATGTGGCAAAAACGCTCATAAGTTATATGTGTTTTTAAATCAACTCTGTATTCTTAAGTTACCCATTACTTATCTGTACGATCATGTGAATACGGTTTAATTCTTCCTGCCTTGACACATTGTATGTATGAAGACATGGACCTGTTTATATTCTGAGACAAAGTGCATAGAAACCAAAGCAACACTGTGTCACAGCGTGAGGCTGGATGCTGCTTCCACCACAGCCCCCTTGTCATTTCTCTTTCACCAGTCAGCTGTGTCTCACTTCTGTTTCTGGTTCCCCTTGATTGACTAACCTACGTCAGCGGTCTAACCGGATCCCTCAGTGTTGCGGGGTTGTTGGCTGATGTCTGACTTGTGGGAGGTATGCTGCCTTACCTTCTCCCAACTGCTTGATTTCCCTCTTGCATGGTTTAGTGCAGGTGTAGGCAGCCCAAATCCTGGAGTGCTGGTATCCAGCAGGTTTTTCATCCTACCTGATGAGTTACCATCTGCCTGACATCAGCTGTGGTTCATCAGAGACCAGGTAGGATGGAAAACCTGCTGGATGCCAACACACCAGTATCAGGGTGGCCTACCCTGATCTAAATGTCTTTCCTGGATTTTTTCTAAATTCCCAGGAATATTGTGTAAGTGGGAGGGTGTGCTACATTCTTGGATTAATGAGTTATCCAGATTTAATTGTTCTTGATTTTACAATATTGTCATGCCCTGCTCGTCCGATCCCTGATTGCCAGACCACCACTCCTCCCTCCTTAGTGGAGTTGGGGTGGAGCTTGAGTGGGACCCCTGTTACGTGCCGTAAGTTGCAGGCCGCCTGCGGATCCACCGGACCTCCTCCCTCGTCGCCATTCGCCGGCTGCCCGT
>JAODLD010000047.1:15889606-15905886 GCA_026781065.1 Mormyrops boulengeri
GAGCTCCTTTTGATCTCTCTTTACAATCCCATTCTAGTCGTGCCTCTGATTTTTCCTCTATGTATCCACTGGAAACTACTACATCTCCACTTGATTCGGACTTCATTTCTTCGACTGTAATTTCAACCCCATTGGTGCACTGAGAGTAGTTGTACTGCGATGAACAAACAGAATCTGGACCAATCCCTTTCTCTGTATCATGACACTCCAGGCAAACTCCCAATCCCATCTTGTCAGTGCCGGGATTCTGCATAGCAGCAATATCCCCTGTATGGATACAGCCCAGATCAGGTTCATTTTTAATACACAAGGCCATGATTCCTCACTTCGCAGGCCAGGAAGTCGAGTGTAACATGCTCAGTCCCTCACTATGCTGTTCTCTGAGCTCCTCTTCCTTGTATGTTGTTTTGCTTGTGATTATCTCTGAGTCGCTGTGAACCTGTAATGGAGGAGGATTCATTTTACATAGAGCCCCACACTCACCAGAGACTCATCAACCCACACAGTCCCTGCTACTGAAGCCTATGCTGAATAAGAAAAAGGTTAGCTTTTTCATCATTATTCACTTTTTAGACCAACGTAGTTAGTTACTTGAACAATATTAGCAGTTTAGTATTGGTGAAATTGAAGAAGAAGAAACAATTTAGCAACATCCTTTTAAAAACAATATAATACCCAAATATATCCCTGTTATTGAAAAGGGGAACTTGTGACGATCTTTCCTGTGAACATTAGCTGCATTAGAAATCACATAAATGTAATTATTTATGTATCACTTTTGGAGGTATTCATTCCAACTGCATTTTGCCGTAGCTTGCAAGTGTGTCAATTACTATCAAAATATTGAAGAAAACGTTAAATATACTGAATGACTGAATCATTTCACATTATACAAACTAAACATGGTCTCAAACAGTAGTCGTTACCGATAACGGATTGTCATTTTTTACAATTAAGTCTGATTGGAAAAAATGGGTTTATTCGGTCACTTATGATCCGAAGCATTTTTACTCCGTAAACACAACGACTGTGGATAATAAACGTTTGGAAATTCCGTTGCGATCACTGGAAGCGGAGTTGTTCGTCCCACTAATCTACTTTACTAAACTTTCACAGATCTTTATTTTTAAAATGGTCAAGGCGCAACATCCAGGAAAAACAATTATAATAAGATATATTTAAATATAATTATGGTTTCATTATTTTAGCACAGCATTTAAATTTTAATTATGCAAAAGTTTTTATTCTGTTATATATAATGTCCTGGCTTTTACATTTTAACAATGTTAAATATTACAATTAATATTATTAATCAGTAACGTGTTTGCTTAAAATGGCTGAAATTTGGAAATAATATTACACTGTATGTAAATAATTTAGATATGGTGGTACGTGACCGTTTTCTACGGAGTACAGCCCTGTATAGTGCTTACAAATAAAAAGCACATCTGGATACTGGAGCAGCGGCTTTGCACCTCCTGTAACTCATGACATAAATGCAAAAGCCCTCAGACTGATAATGTTGCTGAAAATCTGTCCGCATCACCACAAACATTTTCTAGTGGATTCCCGGACTGATGCCTATTTTTTAACTTTAGACTAATCATTCAGATATTCAAGTAGAATTTGCAGACGGGAAAAGAGTTTAGTAACAAAAACATGCAGAATTTACCTTAAGAATAAAGAACACGATCCATTTCGAAAAAAACTGTGTAGAAGAATAATGTCACGACGAAAAAGCAACACACATATGTAAGTGAGCAAACTGTTTCAGTGCTACAGAAAACCAACAAGCTTATGTCTTACATTTGAATCGCCCGTACCCCTACCATTAATGGTTTTGTAGTTGAGTAAATCCTGCCCATAGACTTCCGCAGACAATATACCACAGAACGCAACTTCTTCCTCTTTATTTAAAGGAAAAGGACGCTGAGGATGACTAGCTGCAAAACCGCCACCAAGCGGCGTGGAGAGTGAACTAAGAACTGGCAGTGCACCACGTTGTAACTCAGGGGTACTCAGTTATTTTTATCTCGAGATTTAAATCCCACCAGTGACACAAAATCATGGTCCCCTCGCTTTTTCCGACCGGGGTGGTTTGTGAAACGGGAAAGGGGATCCATCGCACGATGCTATATACACTGGTTCTGTACGTTTACCCATCCATTCATACATCCATTCATTTTATCCTTGTCCACTGTAGGACACACATAGATACTTCCTCGTTAAAGTACAATAAAACCTTACTCAACGGGGCTCCGTATTAGGATTGGACAATTTAGGGATTAACAATGCTTGATATGATCTTGCAGTTCATTACATTACAATATAATCGCCAGACCAGCGCATGACATAAACACAGCACAACAGAAACAGAACAGAAACAAACACACTACAGCCCATCATTAAAAGATAAAAGGAAACAGAAAACTAATATTTTGTACTTTGAATCGTTATATCCTTTAAAATCCTTGGCACTCAGTATATCATGTGTAAAACTATCTTTTGAATACTGGATTATTTTCATCTGAAGCTTAATGCAAAATTTTTGTAATATATGCATGTTTTGAAAAGTCTTTGAAAACTCTAGCCTCTTGAGCAATGAGAAGGAAAAAATGGTATAGAACTTTCAATAGTATCTGGGTCAATTATGTATAGTTTTGACACGCAGGGCAGGGACGACCCACAGTGCAGCTTCTTGCAGAAAAACCCTACAAAAAGGACTTTATTCAGGGAAACGAAAACAGGAACCGAAACACAGACAAACAACAATGACCAAACTACTGAGTACCGGACTAGGGAGAACTTAAATACATAAGCCATACGAGGTCTAACACACGACAGCTGGCAATAATTAACTACAGGGGCAGGTACACTAACAAAGAGACGAACAAACCACGGGCGTGGCCCTAGCTAGGAGAACTGAGGGCAAGGCTGACAGGAGTGGCAGGACATGACATGCATAAGGTTCTCGAATTAGCAAAAAAATATTGCTGCAGTTATAGTTCCCTAAAATCCTTTTTTTATTTTTGACCATTCTGCCAGGAAAGCATTTGTGAAATCAGGCACTGATGTTGGATGAGAAGGCCTGGCTCGCAGGCTCCATTCTAATTCATCCCAGAGGTGTTCTGTCAGGTTGAGGTCAGGGCTCCGTGCAGGCCAGTCAAGTTCCTCCAACCAGATTCACTCATCCATGTCCTTATGGACCTTGCTTTGTGCACTGGTGCGCAGTCATATTGAAACAGGAAGGGGCCATCCCCAAACTGTTCCCACAAAGTTGGGAGCATGGAATGGTACAAAATAGCCTCGAATGCTGCTGCATTAAGAGTTCCATTCACTGGAACAAAGGGGTCAAGCTAAACCCCTGAAAAACTACCCCACACCATAATCCCCCCTCTACCAAACTTTATACTTGGCACAATGCAGTCAGGCAAGTACCGTTCTCCTGGCAACCGTCAAACCCAGACTCGTCCATTGGATTGCAAGACCGAGAAGTGTGATTTATCACTCCAGAGAACATGTATCCACTGCTCTAGAGTCTAGTGGCCGTGTGCTTTACACCACTGTATCCAATGCTTTGCATTGCACTTGGTGATGTAAGGTTTGGATGCAACTGCTCGGCCATGAAAACCCATTCCATGAAGTTCTCTACCCATTGTTCTTGAGCTAATCTGAAGGCCATACAAAGTTTGGAGGTCTGTAGCTATTGACTCTGCAGACAGTTGGCAACATCTGCACACTGTATGCCTCAGCATGCGTTGTCCCCATTCTGTGATTTTATGTGGCCTATCACTTCATGGCTGAGATGCTGTTGGTCCCTATTGCATCCACTTTATTACAATACCACTAACAGTTGACCGTGGAATATTTAGCAGCAAGGAAATTTCACGAATGGACTTATTGCACAGGTGGCATCCTATCATGGTACCATGCTTGAATTCACTGAGCT
Organism: Mormyrops boulengeri; assembly: GCA_026781065.1. Classification (NCBI taxonomy): domain Eukaryota; kingdom Metazoa; phylum Chordata; class Actinopteri; order Osteoglossiformes; family Mormyridae; genus Mormyrops; species Mormyrops boulengeri. The sequence continues at coordinate 15,893,556 of JAODLD010000047.1, forward strand.
CCTGAGAGCGACCCATTCTTTCGCAAATGTTTGTAGAAGCAGTCTGCTTGCCTAGGTGCTTGATTTTATACACCTTTGTACATGGAAGTTATTGGAACACCTGAATTCAATGTTTTGGAGGGGTGTCCCAATACCTTTGGCAATGTAGTGTATAACTAACCCAGAAAAAATGACTTATTTTAAAGGCAACATATTTGATGTGTCACAGGTACATCTCAAAATTTGTGGAAGATTTTTAAGTCTTGTCCTCCCTGTTGTCCAAGTCCTTAGTGTGTTTCCCCAGCTCCCCAGACTGCCACATGGCTCTATGGGCTGCGTGTGTGCCTATAAACCCTGTATGCTGTGAGTTCAAATCTGGCTACCTCTGTTTTTGTATTTATCTGTTTTCCTGTCCTAGGTTTCTCCCTGCTGGTGTTCCATTTTATTCTTTTCTAGTTCTTGTGTTTTATTCCCAGTTAATGTTTTCTAGTTTCTATGTTTGATTATTTTTAGTTTCACCTGTTGCCCATTTTGTTGTGCCAGTCCTTGTTAATTGTTCTTGCCTGTCCTGTGTTTCCTTGTTAACCCGGTGTATTTAAGTACCTAATTCTGCTCTGTTCCCTGTGTCACTGTGTTTTTGGGTTGTGTTATTTTATATATATATATATATATCAGACATCAAAGGTCCACATCAAAAACCACACACATACAAAAAATCTATACAAACCACATTAAAAAATATGTGTAAACAGACAACCCATGCAAAATCCTTTCCAGCAGCAAATATAAAAGTCTTGTGTCACACCTCATCGTTCTGCCCCCTCATCAACCACGCCTACTCGTTACCTCATGTGGATTCCCTGTATTCACCAACTGTTTCCCGTTGCTGTCATTGGTTCCTTGTATTTAAGTCCGCGTTACGTTCGTTTCCCCAGTCTGGTCATTGACGTCGTTTTATGGTTGTGTTCAGTTCCTCCGTGTGTTATCTCTTGGATTAAACCCTTGTTTCCTGACTTCCCGACTCTTGCTCCTGTTTCCCTGGTTCATGCCTGCACTGCTTATGACAGAATGACCGGACTCGAAATGAAGACGCCTACCCTGACCAAGAAGCAATACCTCGGTCTGGCGAACGAAGCTCTGCATTGGCTTGAGCAGCCCGAGGTAAGGGGGGACCCGGTGCTGCAAGCCCCTGCTTTCCGGACGAGGGATATTCTCGAGGGGGTATCCCTGTCCGAAGATGCGCACCTCGTGGACGAGGTGCGTGCAAACCTGCGGCGGCTGAGATGCGGGGTGGCGGACGGCAAGGTCAAGCAGGTAGCCACGGCTTGTGGCTTACCTTATGGTCCGCTATCTGAGCTACCTGAAGTGCCCCAGAGTCCGCAGAAAGTGAGCCAGAAGAAAAAGAAGCAGAGAAAGCGACAGCAGGAAGAGGTGCAGGACATCTCCCTGGGGGCTGTGTCGCTCTCCGCTGCTTCCCCTGCCGGGTATCGGGAGGATCCCCTCCTGATTCTAAACCCGGTGGTGTTTATGCCGGCAACCGACTGCCCCGATAGTCTGCCTGCCGCTCTGTTGCCAGCCTTGGTAGCTCACCCCTCGTATGGGATGCGCTTGGCTCTTAAAGGGGCCAGATCCATTTTGGATCCGGTCCCGCGAGTTCCTAAGCTCTGTGCAGGGACAACGCCTGCTGCTAAGGCGCAAGCTCCAGCAGCACCCCCAGTGGTTCCTGTGCCAGTAATGCCAGCTTCGCCCCCTGGTCCCAGTGCTCGCGTCTTCGCCCCCTGTGGTCCCAGTGCCCACGTCTTCGCCCCCTGTGGTCCCAGTGCCCGTGTCTCCACCCCCGGTGGTCCCAGTGCCCGCGATGCCGCCCCCGGTGGTCCCAGTGCCCGCTGCTGCACCGAGGCCCCTGCTGCGCCCAAGACGCTGCCCGAGGCCCCTGCTGCGCCCGAGACGCCGCCCGAGGCCCCTGTCCCCGAGGAGGTTCCGGACTGCCGGACCGACGCTCCTCCCTCCCTAGTGGAGTTGGAGGAAGAGCTTGAGTGGGACCCCTCGGGGATCTCCCAGTGACTTCCCCTGTGGCTCTCCCCGTGACTTCCCCTGTGACTTCTCCACCGTCACCCCAGTGTGGCAGGCCCCGGCCGGGTCCCCGCCTCTCAGTCTCCCGGAAGGGGAGGGGACACCGGCGCCGGGTCCTGCCCGCCCTGCCCCCCGGCTCGCCTGTGGTCCCCCTGGCTGTGGTTTGGCGGTCGCCTGCGGGTCCTCCAGCTTCAGCTCGGCGGTCACCTGCGGTCCCCCTGGCTTTGGCTCGGGGGTTGCCTTCGGTTCCGGCGGCGGCACTTCGTCGGCTGGCTGCGGTCCCAACTTCAACACATCGTCGCTCGCCTGCGGGTCCCCCGGCTCCGACTCGTCGCTCGCCTGCGCCTTGGCCGGCGGCGGCTGCGCCTTCACCTGCTGCGGCTGCTGCTCCCTTCTCCCCTCTGCCTGTGTCCCCTCCTCCTTCCTCCTCGCCCCCTTCGTTGGTCCCTCCGCCTTCCTCCCCGCCCCCTTTGTCATTCCCTTCTGCTCCTCCCTCGCTTGCGCCGAGGGTCCCTTCGGCTCCGGCCTTGCGGTCGCCTGCTGCCCCTGTGGCTTCTGCCCCTCGCCTGCCAGGGTTCCCTCCGGCTCCCCGTTTCCCCCTGCCTTTCGCCTCCTTGCCCCCTGACTTTGTGCCCCCTGTGTTTGCTCCCTGTCTCCCTGTGCCTTCTGGTCCCTTTGTGTCCCCTGTGTCTGCTCCTCCTCCCTCTGTGCCTTTGTTCCCGTCTGGTCCCTTTGTGCCTCCTGTGGGTGTGTTCCCTGGTGTCTCGTCGTTGTCCCCCTCCTTGGGTTCAGTGTTCCTGTTTTTGGTGCCCTTGTGTTTGTCTGCGTTCCCTGTGGTTTGTCGTTTCTTGTCTGAGTTGGTCTCCCTGTGCCTGTTTTGCGTGTCTGTGCTGTTCCCTGTGCCTGTTTTGTGTGTCTGTGCTGTTCCCTGTGCCTGTTTTGTGTGTCTGTGCTGTTCCCTGTGGCTCGCTGATGTTGTTGCTTTTTTCTCCCCAGGTGCTGTCCTGTTCTGCCCCGTGTCCCTTGTGCTGCCCCTTTGCTCCCCTTGGGCGTGCCCGGAGTGCGCGCCTTTGGTGGGGGGTTCTGTCCTGCCCTGCTCGTCCTGCCCCCTCGTCGACCGCGCCTACTCGTTACCCTCGTGTGGATTCCCCGTGTTTACCAGCTGTTTCCCGTTGTTGTCATTAGTCCTCTGTATTTAGAATGCGTTTCGGTTTGTTTCCCCAGTCCGGTCATTGTATTGTTACGTTGTCATTTGCTGCCTTTCTTTCGTGTTCTCCCTGCAAATAAACCCTGCATTTCCCCGATGCCCGGCTCTCTGCTCCTGCTTCCTGTTTGGACGTGACAATTTGACTATTGCTGTCCTCAGGATAGGGGGGCCTTTGCTTGCCAGGCTGACTGCATTTCTCTGCTACTGATTTTGTCTGTCCATTCACACTGACCGCACCAGCATTCATACCTGATCCAAATCCTCTTGGCATAAATTCAACTCACATAGCAGATGGCGGCAAGTTCCTGGCGAAGCATCTCTGTCTCTTTCATAAAAGGCTGTTTTTCTGGATTTTCCCCGCCGTCAAACACAGTGAATTTAGTACCCAGGATGTTGGACCTGAAAAGGGAAAATAATCATGACAGAAAGACCCAAATGGCATGATTGACAGAGCGGGAAGTAACTGTTACAGATAGAGTTACTGAAGGACAAAGGGACAGTCCATGGTGCAGCTCACAAAATACAAAGAACTTTATTTAACTAAAAGAAAGAAACAAGAAATAGAAGTCAACAACAGAGGATCATGAGGGGACAAAAACAAGGCAGGAAGACAAGAACTAAGGCAGGGAGCAACACAGGAACAATCAGAACACTGCAGAAACAAACACATGAACAGCTACTCCAACTACAATGACTGACTGAAGACTAAAGTAAGGGCACCTAAATACACACATGACAAGGATTAACAAGAGACAGGTTTGGGCAGCAACAAACACGGGCGAGGGCAATCAACGGGTAAAGGATCACGCACCAGGGGAGACTAGGATAACAAAGATAAACTAACAATACTGCAAACAAGAACTAGGAGCAACAGAAAAATAAACCAAGAAACAAAGTAGAAAAATGAAGCATATGACAAAAAGGAAGCCTGGATGACACACGGACACCGGCTCGGCCCATTAAGCCGTGTGGCAGCACGATGCACAGGAGAACATATTAGGAGCTAATGGACATGGGATGGACAGTGACACCTGTTGGCCAAACAGGGAACAGACATGGGACAGGGACTAATCCTGACAGTGACTGTATTAAAATATAGCAACATGTAATTCAGGGAGAGAGCTGCTGAAAGGTAGGTGATTATTTAGCACACAACACTCTCCCATGTTGATGGCAGGGCGGCTGACCGTAATTTGCCTATGTAGCTCTTTGTCTTTCTGGATAAGTCAGTTGGGTCAGTGGAGATCAGGTAGTTTGAGGTTTTGCTCTTTTTCCTCTTCCTGCCAGCCATCAGAAAGACCTTTAACAGAATTGTCAAGTTTGTTAAATATCGCATAAACTTTTGTGATTTCAACCAATTGTGTCCTTCGCTTCTTGCTTACGGACCCGTGTCCCATCCTCTTTCTCAAGATGGAGGTAATATGTGGGGTAAATCCCTCTCTCCATGCCTCTTCTGTCCCGTGTTATCCTGCACTGGATTGTTGAGTCTCTTGGAGCAGGGCGCAGAGCGAACTGTCCCAGGTCCTCTATGGAGAGGGGGAGAGACTAAAGCAGATACAGGTACAGTCAACAAACCGAAACTGAGGCTTGGTCTTGTACCTTATAACGGAAACACTGGTTAGACATGAGCATTAAAATCACAATAGCACTTACCCTTCCACCTGAGATGTTGTCTGAGGATGAGTGCCGTTGATTACTATTGAAATCTGCAAGGCATCGAGTGTCCCCATCCCTTGGGTTAACCTTTGTAATAGATTGCAAATCTTCTTCCTCTTCTTCATCCCTCTCTTCTTCTGTCTCCTCTTCATCATCACTGTCGCTAATTTGACTCTTTGCTGAAATACCAGAGATGACCATTAAAGAGCTGCAACATGTCTGTTTGGAGTAAACTGAAGTAAACTTAGTGACATGGAGCCGATTCCAGGATGTGCACAGCATGACACCCAGAGACGGATGTCAGTCCATCGCAGGGCACACGCTCTCCCAGTCACACACTCTGGGCACTGGTCCATCTAACCACTGTGGGGGAATACAGGAGTACCAGGAGGGAACCGTCAAGAACACAGGGAGAACAAACTCCACACACAGAGAGACAAGAGGAATGTTCATCCATCCATCCATCCATCCTTCCATCTTCTGTCATGTTTTCTTGGTGAAAGTCATGGTAAAAACAAATACAGCAATAATAAATCAAATGAAGTGGTTCCCGTAGTTGAACATGTTACGAATATGTAAGCGCAATGATACCAACTTTTTCTTTGGCTTTTATGTGATGGGACAAGACACCAGCAAAAACCATCAGTGTGAACCTGCTCAGCTAATTAACCACAGAGTATAAGCAGCAAATCCCAGGGTTCCGGCATGAGGAGGGAACAGAAACACCAGTGTGTTACGGGGGGAGGGGAGATGGGCCCTTTCACTTCTCCTCATTGCAAGTTCTATGAGACGGGGATTCCGCTTAACTCTTGATGTTCACACCCAGATATTGTAGCAGATTCTCTATTCTTTATCTCCGTAAGCAGTCTGGCATCTTGCACCTGCTTAACTGTCACACATTGCAGCAGTACAGATCACTGCTTTCCCAAATGTCAAGGCCTTTGAAAAGCAGACGCCGTCTTGAGTGACATGCAAAGAGGGCTGCAGGTATGATCACTTCTGCTGAATCTCTAGGCCTCACCAAAGGAAGCTGTGTCAGATGGTCAGCTACTGGTGGATTCCCCTAAATTAAGTTAGCCACATATCTCCACAACTGAGTAAATTAGTAATCTACTGTATTTACTATATTTATTTACGGGGGCAGCAGTGGGCTAAGCCTGTGTGCCTGTAATCACAAGGTCGCCGCTTCAAACCCAGCGTCAGCACGTCTGCGGGTCCTTGAGCAAGGCCCTTAACCCCCAGCTCCCTGGGCGCCACTACAGGTGGCAGCCCTTCGCGGACAACTTACTCTGCAAAGAGCAAGTTGAGGGAGGCATAAAAAGAATTTCCCCACAGGGATCAATAAAGGATTGATTATTTAATGTCATTTGCTCCCAGAGATGACAGATCCCAGAAACCTTTGACATCACAACCTCCAATACCTGCCAATAAAAACAAGCCAGTCATAAAAGGTAGACGTCACATTAGGTTCCTTAAAAGCAGAATGAGCAGGATTTGTGCCGATAAAAAGTTTTCTAATATCCTAATATTAAGTGTTGCATGAATTTCATTAAAGCCACTTCACTTACAACGTGAATTCCAGAAAAGTTGGGACGTTCTTTAAATTTGAATAAAATGAAAACTAAAAGACTTTCAAATCGCATGACCCAATATTTTATTCACAACAGAACATAGATAACATAACAAATGTTCAAACTGAGAAATTTTTCAACTTTATATATAAAATGAGCTCATTTCAAATTTTATGCTTGCTAGAGGTCTCAAAATAGTTGGGACAGGGGCAGTATTACTCCAGTCCCTCTCATACTCACTACCTGCGTTCAATATGAAGAGGAACACACAGTACAATTAAATATTTCTAAATGCTGAGGATGGGATTGAATGTTTTCCGGTGACACTCCTGTGTTCAGTAACACCAATACAAAGAAGACCTTTGGGACAGAGTAACAGAGTAATAGTATCCATTTTTGTATCTCTTAAACTGAATATGAATATTGTTTTAACAGGCTGAGAGAATGTTCAGGAATGAAAATGATGGTCAATATTCAGGCCAGAAAATGCCAGCGATTCGCCCAGCTCATGAATTATGCTGTCAATAAACTTTCAGAATAAAGCAGTACAGAAATAACTTTTGATGATGTAAAAAGATGAAATTTGTCATACTTTACACGCTTCAGTAAGAAACCCAGATCCGCTTCTCAGCGTCGTGAGTGCTCTGCAGATACCTCAGAAACTGCCTGGAGATTAATAAAATGGATCTACAGTTCTTTGAGCTGATTTTTCATACCTACGGTACACAACTTACATGTCACAGGCTGACATGTCTCCACAGGGAACGGCCAGTCAGCATCGTGAGGCGGGTCGTCTCTCTCCTGCTCACTAGTCCCATGCTCACACATTTTATATGCCATCCCAAAATTTATCTGAACCACTGAGAAGTAAGAAATGCATTCAACAACCAGTGTTTAAATACAGTGTAAAATACAGTGTTTAAATACAGTGTAAAATACAGCAAGAAAATATTGGTTGCATTGTTTTCATTTTTTGTACGCTAGTTTTCCTTTGATACATTTTCAAAGATACTGGGTTTAGTACTGACTTACTTTATATTTTTCATTTTATGAAGGTCCTGTTGTGTGTGTATGTATGTGTGGATTATGTTTACATTACATTATGGGGACCAACTGGCCATCACAATGTGATAAATACCCCATGTTATTTTGACATTGTGGGGACTATTTTTAAGGACCCCCCCCCCAAAGATCTGTGAATGCAATCAAAAAACTAAAAGTGCCAAAAGTCTCGTATTTTGGTTACTTATGGTTAAGGTTAGGGCTGGGTGGGGGTTACGGTTATGGTTAAGGTTAGGGCTGGGTGGGGGTTACGGTTATGGTTAAGGTTAGGGCTGGGTGAGGTCATGAAAACCATGGAGAACAAGGGACAGGTGTAACTCACAATCAATTAAGAAGACTAGAAACTAGGAACAGGTGAGGTGGATTAGAATTAACTAATCACAGAACAAGGGAACTCCAAAGACTTAACACTGCGAAACACTGAAAGATAACACTAGGAATAGCTAAGAACCAAAACTCACAAACATAAAACAAGACACAGGCAGGATAAACCAAAAGAGGAGCACAAGGACAAACCATGAAAGATAAGGAAAAACCAGACGCTAAGGAGAAAATAAAACCCAAAAATAAACAAATGGGAATGCAGGGCAAAGCCAAGCTCAAATCCACAACTGGAGGGCTGATAGTTTGGAAGTCACTCACTCAACCCATGAGCTATGTAGGGATCAGGGAGAGCAAGGAAAGACACACGAGGTCAAAAGAGGAAGAAACACAAAGGCAGGGTCAGACGGCGGAGACCCTGACAGGTAGGGGATAAGGTTGTCATGTTGGGATTAGAGTTTTCCCCATAGAAATGAATGGAGAGTCCCCACAAAGATATAATTACAAACCTCTGTGTGTGTGTGTGTGTCTCTATACATATAAAATACACCATTTATGTAGCAGAGACTTTTGCCCCAATCAACAAAATGAGGAGCTTCGGGTCAGAGAAGGGGCTCAGCCAGCTTTCAGCATTGGGGGGCATTTGGGGTTAAAGCTACCAACTCAATATCGATGCCTGTGGATTTGGAATGGGACGTCATCAGGTGTAATGGCCAGGTGTCCCAATAATTTTGCCCATATAGTGTATATGTATAGTTGAGTGTAATTTTGTTGGCAAGTGATGTGTTATGAGACTGATTTTCTCATCTGATTTTATGCCCTAACCCACCCATGCTATAATTTCTCACTCCACTATTGGGTTAAGCGGTTTGCTCAGTGACAGGATTAAAACCTAAAACCTTGCATGCCGGCTCTGAGCCATACGCTGCTGAGCTACATATGTAGAAAGTAAATACAAAACACACACACAGGATGTATTCATTTTGCTACATCCAACGTCTATCATGTTTACACAGAGTTTAGCGTGACGTTATTTACGTGACACACAAACACAAACTTGCCTGTTTCGTTTTCTTCTTTGGTGACTTTTTTCTTGATTTTCATTTGTTTCTCTGACCAACTTCTTGTTTCAGCTCCAGTATCTCGTGATTCATAATCAGTTTGCAGATCGATCTTCTTGGTTATCACAGGCCTTGCAGCTTTGTTGGACAGAGAGTTCCCCTCGTCTAGGTTGATCTCTTCCAAGGGGATGTCAAGGCTGTCAGGGAGGATGGCCGTCGCATCGTCACCGACTAACTCAGTCACGAAGGAGAGGAAAACAAACAAAAATTAATTTCCATTTTCCAATTCATTAGTAATAAAATAAGCAGAAGAGGTCTGTGAATCGTCTAGGAAATTAAATGATGTTCTGATAATAATTAAGGGGAAAAGAACAATGAATGCTACAGTTTTATATGGTAAAACATTATTAAAGCTTAGTGAGGCCGCATGTCCTGAGATACATTTGCTTTTTCATTGTATTTTGGTTTGTAACGTTGGTACTTTTACAATTATGAATAAAAAGTCAATATACACAGGTTCAAAAAGTCAGACCAAAGCATTTTTGATATGAACCTGTGCTGGTTATAATGAATGCTATGTGCTACTTTTATTCTGCTCTATACTGCTCCTGTTCCTTCCACACATATTGTCTCAGAGTGTTTAGGGTACAGTAAGAATTTCTGGAGAGTATTGATCCTAAGGATTATTCATTTTGTCTACTTTCTTATTACTGATGGGCATCTCTGTGGCCCCTGAATCTGTATGGTCATATTGTGGGCCTTGGTCATTATCAGAGCTATCAGCGGTAGTCAAACACACCCAGACGCACTGATCAGGAAAAGAAACGGTGCTGAATCATTGAGTGGAATGACAAAAGAATGATGGCTAAACTGAATAAACAAAAAAGAAAAACAAATTTATATTTAGTTCTGTAGATCTTAACAGAGCCATGGGAAGGATACCAAAACAAATGTCGGTACCCCAAGACATTTCAGTCATGACTGCATGACACATTGCTTATAACGGAGTCTCTGGGATTATCTCCTGAAGGCAAGCTGAAAACTTTGTCTCACTAGTGTTAAATTTAATTTATCACCACTGGAGCTCTGAATGTTTCATTGTTTATCTGACCATTATGGAAAAGAAAGTAGTTCAAAACCATTTACTCTGAATTAAAGAAGTTTCCTCAGGGCATGGTCTCAATGCCAGTGATGTCCATTTTTGTTCATTATGAACTTTTCTGACCCAAATGGGTCTCATAAATTGTATACTGTTACTTTAATAGTGCCAGTTCAGTGTTTACTAACTTTTCAGTGATGTATCACTCTGTGGTTGGCTGACCAAAGGACTCTTGTCCACTGTCCCACATTTCAGCTTCCTGGTCTTGGGCCAAACATCACAATTTGCTTTCAGCATTTGGGTATCAGCTCTCCTCCTTTGCTGCTTCTTAATGAGAAGAATTCTCTATAAGGGGACAATGGAAAGGCACATGAGGGATGCATTTTGTTAGCATACATGTGATATTCTTCTAAGGGTATAAAAACATGATATCCTGATTTACACACAGTAAAATCAAAGGCAAAAATAAACAGAACACAAAAGAGAAACAAGCAAGTGCAGCGACATCCAGAGACTTCTTGGGGGGCAGAAGTTCGACAGTAAAAGTTATCAGCCCGGGGGTGGAGGGTCCTGGTGGATTGTTAAGTTGGTCGCTGTTGGTGCTCAAAATTAAAAAGCACAAAAGCACAGAATGGGCCATGGAATGGGCCACAGAATGGACATGCTAAAGCTCACTGAGGGACGGCGTGTTTCGAATGGACATGCTAAAGCTCACTGAGGGACGGCGTGTTTCGAATGGACATGCTAAAGCTCACTGAGGGACGGCGTGTTTCGAAAATGTGTTACATTCATATGTATATGAATATAAGACATATAGTTCTGCAAATACCACTCATGCTTCACCAGTCAAATGCCACTCAAAGCAGAGAAATTAACTACTAGGATAAGGGATATTATTTCATTTTTACAATATCTATTTAAAATGACCGGTCTGAAGGAAAATGTATGATAATTGCCTGTAATGTATTCTGAAATAGGAGGCTGCAGTATGGTAACAGAGAATTCCTCATGCGAAACCAGTCTGAAAAGTCGCAAGGATTGTCCTGGTTTGTGATGTGAAAATGGCAATAGGAAAGAAAAAGAAAAAATACCCTTCTGCATAGATCGACTAACAGTTTTCTTTATTTCAAGAAAGACTTGCAGTGATGGTGTTAAGCACCATGTATTGGATAAGTCATGTTTTGACGTCCATGATGAAATCTAAGCCTGCTATATTATTGATTCATTGGCAGTCCTTAGCCCTTTCCTTCTGTAATTACTGATCCAGTGAATTACATCTTAACACAATACAAAAACTGCTGCCTACATTGATACTTAATTAGGACATATTTAGTAGCTTTTTACATTCAGAATGTTTGATCTGTTGCTACCTAAAATTGCAGTCGCAGGCTTTATTCTCTGACATGGCTAAATATAAATTTTGTTAATGTATAGATGGGGCAATAGTAAATGGAAGCTGTATTTTAATTCTGATGCATTGACCTGATGCATTAATAATGCACATAACCACAGCAATATCCTGATTTCAATAAATTAGCTGAACAGCTGCAGCATTAATTTATTTGAGAAGGTTCATCCCTGACACAGCAGCTTCTGGATTAAACGTGAATTAAATAAGAAAAACGTGCAGGCGAGACCAACTCAGAAAAATAATCAAAAGAAATATCTGTGGATTTACCTGATTTTCAAGCTTCTGTTGACGGATTTCTGGGTCATCCATGCCTAAGGTTTAGTGAAAAATTCTGTGGATTGCAAGCACATTGCATAATTCAAAAAAATGCTTAACTTGCATGTGCATAAATGCTCACAAACTGATACAAAAACACAGACATATAGATAAAATCACAGCAATACTTACTGTTTAATGTATGACATGTACAGCCTGAAGAATACAGGATACTTCTTTGTTTCCTTCTGTCACCTTTTCTCTCCCTTGGATAGTGATTGGACATAAAGGTAAAAGGGATTAGAAAGGCTAATGCTATTAAGCTCACTGACACAGTGCTGACACAACGTGCAGTGCCAACGCCAGCTGAAAGCACATAAAAGTAAACAGGTGGTATATTCTTCGTTGATGTTGGCCAACTAGCCAGCCAGGAAGCAAGTAAAATTTGATCTAGCATGGATACAGGTGAAAACAATAAATTACCTAACCTGATGCTCGATACATCCCAAGATAACCCAATACCCCCCCCCGCGCGGCGCGCGCCCCCCGGCCGCCCCCCCCCCCCCCCCCCGCGGGGGGGGGGGGGGGGGGGGGGGGGGGGTGGGGGGGGGGGGGGGGGGGGGGGGGCGGGGGGGG
>JAODLD010000047.1:15932272-15970876 GCA_026781065.1 Mormyrops boulengeri
TTTATCTATGTTAAATTTCATCTGCCAGGTATCAGCCCAGTCGCTAATTAAGTCAAGATCCCGTTGAAGCCTCTCTGTTGTTTTAAATTGTATCTTTTACCTGTTTACTTTGGCATAATTTGCAAAGATACATTTTGTTTACAAACCATGGATAGTTGGAAATGCTGACTCTTCATTACAGTTGTTGGCCAGGGTGTTTCAAATGTATATTATTTTACACCTGCCAGCTGAAGTTACCTCAGATTCAGAAGATTATGATGGAGTTTGAACGACAGAGTGAAATTATGGACATGAAGGAAGAGATGATGAATGATGCAATTGATGATGCCATGGGGGATGAGGATGATGAGGAAGAAAGGTAACCCTATCAGCATTTTAATACGCCCACAGGTGGGCTTATCTTGCATTAAGAAAAGATAAAACTATTTATCCTGAGGAAAACTGTTGGACATCAGTAGTCCCATTCCTGGAGAGAGTCTCACTTCTTCACTGTCTTGTGCTCAAACCTTCTATATGATAACTTGAAATTTTGCCCAGTAAAGAGATTTTTCTGCTTTATGACATGTGTGTCATTCATGTTGGGCTTCGATTTTTTTTAATTATGTTTTTTTTTTTCTCTTTAGTGATGCTGTTGTTTCTCAAGTATTGGATGAATTGGGCCTGAATCTTTCAGATGAACTATCAAGTAAGATTCATTTTCACAAAAGTATAAATCATGCACTGTATAGATTTGCTCTTTAAAAAATAATGTTTTGAACTGTACCCTAATTGTAAATTAATACAGACACTCCCTGGGTTATTATGGGGTTACGTTCTGATACACCTGTCATAAGGCGAAAATATGCAGTACTTCTTAGGCGTAAATAATACAGCACACCTAACCTAACAAACATCATAGCCTAGCCTAGCCTACCTTAAACATGCTTAGAATACTTACATTAGCCTACAGTCAGGCAAAATCATGAACACACGGCCTGTTATATAATAAGATGTTGAATATCTCATGTAATTTATTGAATAATGTACTGGAAGTGAAAAACAGACTGGAACTGGAACACCCATCGTAAAGTCAAAATATCATAACACGCACCATCGTAACCTGAGCAGCATCTGTATTATCTTTTAATGACTTTGATTTGCTGATTTGATTGTATTCTTTATGGTCGATATTTGTTTTTCCATTGGTTAATAGATGTAATATAAAACATGATTTATTAAGGTGGTGGATTTTGATGTCTTTTTTTTTTTTCTTTTTTTTGCGAATTAGACCTCCCGTCCACTGGGGGCAGTCTGTCAGTGGCCGCTGGAAAGAAGGCAGAACCACAAGCTGCTATGGCTGATGCAGATGCCGACTTGGAAGAGAGACTGAATAACCTCAGGAGAGACTGAGAGATTAGTGTGGGTACATTAGTGCAGGTGTAGGTCAGTGGATCAGTGTATATACTCATTCTTTACTGAACCAGAGTTATAGAACCGAGGTGGTGGCAAAAGCACATATGAGTGCGATGTGTCTGCATTTAAAGGAAGATGCTTAATACTACAAATATGGTTGGGGGATATAATTTAATATGTTTATTGTTATGTAATTAAGAAGTTCCACCAGAAATGTGCTTTGAGGATATTTCGAGGAACAAAGTTATTGTGAATATAGTTTTTCAGTAATTAATTTTAATAAAGATTTAATGACAATCTCAAGCATATTTTCTGTTGGATCTCCAGACAAGTTTTAAATGACAGTTTCCAAGAAATGAGGAACTTCTCCACATCCCCTGCATAATTTGTACACTTTTATTGGAACATACAGAAGTCAATAAAAGATGCAAGATTAGCATTAGTTATGCAGTAGAAGTGTTACAGCTAATATTTATACCTTTTTTAATAGCACAGTACCTTTTATTAGGTCCTCCCTAAATGACAGCTTTAAGAAATGTGGGTTTTTTTTTAGGCTGCCCATGTGATATAAACATAAGTTATAACAAGGACTCTTCCGAAAGAGAAATAATACATTGTCAGTGTGAATAACTGTACCACCGGTTTTTAACTGGGGAGCATGTTGATGCAAAACACTATTTGGTTATTTATCCACAAGTATCACAATCATTGTACAGTTTGTGATAACTGGCAATGGGAGATAATAGGCTTTAATTGGTCACCCCATGGTAATGTGTGCTGCCACATGGTGAGTTTATTTACTCATGAAGGTAATGGGGGGATCTTCTTTCTACAGGGTTTATATCTCAAACAACACTGTTCTGTCTTTTGTTGAGTAAAAATTTTCAACCATTTAACAAAAAAGGCTGCGTGATTTGTTTAATATTTCTGATGATATAAGGTTCAACATAAAATTATCATCCTTGTGGTTTAATTAATTATTGTACGTTTTTTCAAGTCCTTATCTCAGGCAAAGTTTTCTATTTTGTCACATGAGTGTCACTGGTCACCGCAACCAGCATTTCAACATTTTTCAGATGACAGATGTTCATTTTTACGCATGAACAGTAAAACTTTGAACAAGAAAAAATAAAATCAAGATATAAAATGTTTAGATTTCTAATACATTGACGATCATGAAACATAGATTGTGCACAAATCATAGGACATTTTTTTCCAAACCCGTTGAACAGATAAACTTCACTCTGAAAACTCATAATATGGATAAAGAAAATTTCTTTCTTGTCTGCGCATGCATCAGACCAGGCGGAAGGGGCCTGAGAAGGGTGGCTGCAGTCATATATTATTGGGCTTCAGTTCTGGATCAGCGTTCAAAGATTCTTTTGTGCTGCAACATATTTCTGACTCTACTACTAGACACTTGACAATTCTGATGTTTTGTTTCCTGCTTGGTTTAAGTTTGCAATGTTTCATTTGTGATTTCTTTAAAGAAACATTATACATACAGTGAATGATGAACAGTTTTAAGCAGAATAAATGTGTTGCTGCAGTGATTAAAGGAAACTGCCGATGACCGTTTTAAATGTTGCTGTGTTGCTGCCACAGGCACGTGGACCATCTTCTCTTTCATCACATTTCTCTCTCCACGTTCAACCTGCAGAATTTTCATTTTTAATTCATGTTCCTCTTTAGGCATGTAAGCTTGTGTTTATTAAATTTTAAGGCCATGTTTGCTTTTTCTTATTTTTTAAATACTTTTTGACTCCGCTGATTGTTATGAGCGACAACTTCCCCCTCAGAGAATATGGAAGGTCAACTGTCCTGTGTCTCTTCAGACCTGTTAGTTTCCTCTATTTAGTTCTCTGTTGTCCCCCCCCATGTATGATTCCTAAAGGCAGGTCATTTACCTGATCAGGATCTCCTTTTTCAGTGGTCCACCACCAGTCTTAACCCTCTCACTTCAGGCCACTGGGGTTCTTGTACAACATTTCCACATGACCTGATGTGTTGTAATCTAAGCATTGTTAGTGAAGCAATGAGCATAAGATTGTTCGCCCTAATTGTTGTGCTGTTCTCATCAGCATTTTATTGGTAATTTATGTCCAGGCATGATTTTTTTAAACTGAATAACAGATTTATATTTGTTTTCTGTAACTGGATGCTTTGGCACTATTTGCTTCAATAGTGTTTTTTCATACTCACAAAATTTTTTGATCCTGTTTTTTTTACTTCTATTGTTTTATTTGTTTTTACACATCTGATTCCACTGAATGATCCAAATGATCCACTCCAGCTTTTATGAGCACCCTTGGGCCAGTGGCAGGTCTCGTCACCTAAACTAATGAATATAAACATAGAAACATGGAAAAATGTTTTGATCATGTTCAACTTTGCCAAAGACTCCATAGTGAAGTAGTAACTAATCCAAATTTTAACTGCATTTCAGAAAGCCACTTTGTAAGCCTTGATTAACTACTCATGATTAGGGCTTACTCGTGCCTGAAAATAAACCCTGCTCGGGAATCCGCCCCAATGTGTTCAAAGTGTATTTTAATCTGACCAGTAGGGGGTGCAATTGCACCCCACTTGAATCACTAATGCCATGCTGGTTAAAAACGGGACGGATGACATCTCTACCAGCAATTTCAAACCCCTTCCCTGGAACGAGCAACAAAGAAGTCAGAGAAAAAACCCAGCAACGAACTTTACTGTCAGTGTTACCTAACTAAAACTATAAAAAAGACCTTTTCATTAACTGAAGTAAAATTAGATATGGGGCGTTTTACAGTACTGATAGGGTCATGTTTAGTGTCTTAGGTGTTCGAAATGTCCTCCGTCAACCTTGATACATTCCTGCAGCCTGTCTCTGACACTGTAACAAACCTTAGCAAATAGATCCTGGTTATCATGAATGTCCACAAATGCTTGTGAGATGAACTCCTTCAACTCATCAATGGTGTGGAGATTCCTCTCAAAAACCTTCTCCTGTACTACAGCCCCCCGAAAAAGTCCATGGGTTAGGTTGGGTGAACATGGCGGCCAGTCAATGCTGCCCCATTGCCTGATCCTATGCTGAGCAAAGGTGCCGTCAAGGTAGTTCTGTACCGTCAAAGCAAAATAGGGGGACTGGCCGTGGTGGTAAAGGCAGGGTATAATACTCCAAGAGGCTAAATGGCACATCTATGAGTAACCTTACATTATTGGGTAAGTCCATCATTCCTAAATATCTTCCTTTAAGATGCATTTGCATTGCAGTCATGCGGTGGTGAAATTTAAGCTCTGCTTTCACTTTTCACTGAAATGCTTCCACACAACTGATGGTTTGGTTCATTTGGATCCTCATCCTGTATACACCATATTTTGCCATATTGACAAATTTTAATCAATGCTCTTTTTTAATCACGCCAGTTCTAATGAGCAGTTGCTTGCCTTTTCTCATTGTTCTCTAAGTGCTCATTGATTTGAGTATAACTTTTCAGTGCCATAGGAGGAGCCCGCAATAGTATTGAATCATTACCCTTTATTTTATAATTTTTCTACAGATTTATTGTCCAGTTATAAATCTATATTTTATTTGCAGTTCTGCAGGACTAACAAAAACCATAATAAGATATGGGGGATATTATTACATGAAAATTATACAAAAGCATGCATCCTCTTAAAATTAAAATTTATTGTTTCTGCATTTGTACAAAGGACGATGTCACTGTGGACATTCACAAAATAAATATAAACATGATTTGATCCATTGTATATTTCCTACAGGTGACGTTTTATTTTACCCTCCAACTGTAAAGAACACACCAGACCTGATGTACATCGTCTTCAATGGCTCAAAACCACACCCGCTAAAAATCAGCAGGACAAAAACCCTAAAGGACACTAAAGAAATATTTTTTTCTTTTTGTGTTCAGCACTTTTGTTGGTAGTGCTCCCCTGCTTATTAAACGTGTTGAAGCCTCTTGCATTAGACATGTCAGCTTTGGCTTATTTACCTTTTCTGAAAAGTGTAGTGGAGTGGAATTATCTTGAATCTGTTTTACAGCATGGTGTCCTTATTCACCTCATGTAAAAACATGTATTAGGTATGGGGGCATGTGTCACTGGGTAGTACCATCATATAGACACAAATGGGACATTTTTTCCTGAAAAAAAAATTCTAGAAAATGGAATAAAATGTTTTATATTTGTTTTTCCTGCCTTTTAATGATGGGAAGGCTGCTGGTCATCCTCACGGTGTTGCCAGAGGCCGCCTTTCATTCCTCCATCTCTCCCTGACTTCGCAGGTTCCCTCATGACCTGCCAGGTCCTTTGAAGTCAAAGTCCTTCACAGACTGCGGTGCCATTCCTGCCTGCAAGCTACAAGCTGCGGGCTCACAGTAACCGTTGGGCCCAGCAGGACCGGGAAGGCCTGGGACTCCCGGCGCCCCAGCAACACCGGCAGGACCTCGCTCGCCATCGCGACCATCTCTGCCATAAGCAGGTCTTCCAGGCTCACCTGTGATCAGAACATCTATCTTGATATCTGCACAATGTCACAGTTCAATGCCTATTTATTTTAGCATAATCAAATGAACAATAATCAAATTTAAATAATTACTTAAATATGTGTGGAGTTCCTATTCTTCTCCGCAAACATTACAGATATATTTAAATCAGACTCCTCAATTAACTCCATGGTCAATTAACTTAGGTGCTGCATATAGGCACTCTCAGCAACACGTCATTAATACTAAAGGCATGTTGATGTTTCATCATTAATCCAGGCCTGCATTCTGAGCTTCACTAAACCAGTGATGGAGTTTAACAGATGAGTTTCTTACTTCATGTGGATTTTGAAGCTGGTTGTAAGAAACTCTCCTTATACTCCCCACCACATTTTACAGGCAATTTTCATTATAAGTAACAAACATGTTTTTTTGACACAGCAGGATCATCATGTCCCTGGAGCAATTAGAGTTAAGGGCCTTTGCCCAATGTTGAAAACACTCTGCAGACCACGGGATTTGAACCTGTGAATTTCTTATCACTGGAACGACTTCCTAACACACCACCCTGCCACAAAAAGAGATGGTGTTCCCAGATAGGTCCCCACTACCATCATTTGTGTCTTTTGTTGATGGACGTACCTGGAAGGCCAGGAGGTCCTGGAATGCCCTTTGGTCCATGTGCTGTGGCTCCTCTGTCTCCTCTATCTCCCATTTCACCTGCAAATGCACATTTTAAGCTGAATCAGCACTACTATACATGTGCCTTAATGATGTGATACAATAACAGTAAATACCAGCAACCTCCTGAGATTCACAGGGCTTAGACACAGTGTGCCTGGACAGGACACAAGTTCTTCATTCGCCTTTTACAACCATTACTTTACCCGAATAGCATGCCTTCTCCTTTGACAAAAGCATTGCTAAATTTACAGGATAGGACCAAAAATTTAAATAAAATAAAAGTTGCAACCTTGTCATTCTGACATTACTTACCTTTGGGCCCTTTGACTCCCAGAAGACCCGGAGGACCTTTGAGGCCTGGTAATCCTCTCGGACCAGCGTGGCCGGGTAAGCCACTGCTGCCGGTGGCGCCCGGGGGCCCCGGGGGCCCCGGCCTGCCAGGCAATCCAGCCACACCTGTGTCAGGTCTCCTAAGACTGGCGGCCAGCTGGGCCAGCTGCTCTGTGACATACAGGTTGCAGACATAAGACAGCTGCAGGTCATGGGCAGGTGCAGCTACAGGTCATGGGCAGGTGCAGCTACAGGTGATCGAGAACAGCTCCACCTATTAAATTTTTGTAAGAACTTGCGCATATTGTAGTTATAGCAGAGTTCCTGGGGGCACCTTATAGGGCATCTGTCTGAGGGGATATCAGCCCTCCAATCAGACCCACCCCTATGAGCTGATGACATCACCCCTATGAGCTGATGACATCACCCCTATGAGCCTGTGTTTCAGCACCAAACATATGGTGCGTTTCCCCTGCCGCCAAGAACTGAGCCTTACCTGAGCTGTACTGCGAAGAGACAGTTTTCCAGTTTTACACCAGCCATACTTGACCTGTACCCACTGCTTACTTGCAGGGCCTCAAGTGTTAGTACACAGAGTCAGTTGCATCACCACCATCTAATTAGTCAAAATGCATGGAGACGAGAAAGAACTTCGATATGCATCTATTATTTGAAGGAAAAAATGGTATATTTTATATATTATTCATTATTAGTTGTATTGCACATCACGATGTGCTGATGTATTCCCGATAACTCAGAACTTCCTACTTAAAAAAGTACCTGCCGAACGGAATAGAGGTGTAATGCAAATTTATGCAAGTGAATGCTAATTCCGTTAGCATTTGATGCTAAGACGGCAATTCTCACAGACTTGCTAGCGGAAATTGGCACACGGTAAATCATGATGTATATTTTGTGAACAGTAAATAAGAGTATCTTTGGTTTTATGTCACTGTCACTCTTCAAACCTAGTAACATCTTTACCAGGCAGACCCTTCTGCAATGGAAACCCAAAGTGAGCCGGAACTGCGCTATAACTAGTCTCTCTTCACGGAATGGGTCGAGCACAGCTAAGTTCCTGGGAAATCACCGATAGTGACACGCAAAATCCAAGTATTCTGAATGAAATGGGTGTTTTTGAAGACAGGAATTCAAAAACTTAAGGCACACTTTCAAATACAAACAAGCTTGCTTTATGGCCAGTATTTCATAGGCCGTTATAGTTATGGGTAAAAAAATATGCTTACCCTGCATTACTCTTATGCAAACCTGCTTGATGTGCTGATCACTTGGCCCTTTACCCTAGAGAGAGAGAGAGAAAAAACACATTTTAAGATCTAAGTTAATAACAAATTTGTCTTACTGGTTTTGAAAAACAGTCAAGTTTGTGTATATAAAGAATGTTATGATAGTTCTAATAATATGTTACTATGCAAATTGTGTTACTATCTCACAAAAGACAGTCAGTCTGGGTGTACTATATAACCTGAAACAGCATATTCATTTTATTTACAAATAATCAATGTTAGCCATGTTATTAGCAGGGTGCAGTCTGTACCGAAGGGCCCTGTGATCCTGGTAATCCTGGCACGCCCCTATCTCCCTGCATGCCACGGGGTCCAGGAGCTCCCGGCGGACCCTCAACTCCAGGCTGCCCACGGCTTCCCTCTGGCCCTCTGCTTCCCGTCTCACCCAGCATTCCCGTCTAGACAAACGCCACACCACAGAGCTGATACAGCACTCTACTGACACGCAAACAGCCACCATGAAAAATCACGGCTCAAGCTCAAAATCAAGACATTGAAGCACTTTCAATATTTTGTAAAGATTTGTATGTCAGTGTATTATAGCAGCAGTGTTTAACCTTTCTTAAAGCAGGGACCCCCAAACAGAGCAGGGCTGGGGACCTCCTACCACCAAAGCACCATCGCATATCTAAGGGAGCATTAATATTTAATATCTGTAGTTCATTGCACCGACATATATGCCGATTCCTTAGCATATTTCATTAATTAGGCTTAACTGAGCTGAATAAACAATAAAATTCACACGTATATTCATGTATGTGTTACCTGAAGACTTTAAATTTCCAGCTGTATTAAACTAAGTTATGAATTTAAATGTTTGCTGAGATGGAAATAAATGCCACTGGATTATATAATATACAAAAAACATGGATGAAAATCTTACTGATCCTTTCGAGCCTGGCTCCCCTTGGTCACCCTATTAAAGAGAAAGTAAAAGTAAAGATAATATTGTCTCACTTCTGATTAGATATGAGCATTTTCACCTGTCTCTGCATGCATTTCAGTGAATAATAAGCAAAATAGCTGTAATGTGAACCTGAAAGTCTTACCTGGTCACCTTTGTCTCCTGGTGTCCCCTCAGCGCCAGGTGCTCCCTAATCACAGGACAGAACATCACCTTCATTTAAGGTTTGAGAGTGATGCACATTATTCTGTTATTTCTTTACTGGCCTCTCCAATCCAATACAACTCTTTCCTCCCTCAACACAGTTTTACAGTCATCAAAACAGTTTTACTGTTATCTTCCCATATACATGGGAAAATAGTCTATGGTTTTCTAGTTGAGGATTACAGGATGACCTACTTGTTCACCTTTGGGGCCTGTTTGACCAACAGCACCCTATAAAAGACAAATGAGCCACATAACCAACTTCACATAAATACAACCGATCACTTAAGCAACTGAATTACAGAATTACAATCTAAACTAAAAGGAGATATCACTGTTGTGCCTTTGGGGTTATTTTTCTGGAGGTTAGCCATATATATATAAAGTACCGATACAACTATCATGCACTAACAAAGACTCTCCACAGTAAGGCCCATTAACTTTCATTGTCCAGACGCTCCTCTACTTGCAGACTTTCAGACATACGAACGAAGAGGACTGTAAGTCCAAATTGTGTTCATTGGGCTCCCGTTTCCTGTCCGCAACATCAATTTTTTATTCTGCGCAGCAATTCCACCTAGTATGACTTCTGGCCGCTACTCCCGCCACGCAGCAGCGTAGCACGCGTACTCCCGGCATCCTAGTTCTTTGTACTTGCGTATGCCCTTAAAATGATGTCAAATAACAACTTACGAGCATTTCAAGTTACGAACGGCTGTTCGGAACGTACCTCATTCGTAAGTAGGGAAGCGTCCGTATTTGGGTAAATGTTTATTATGAAAAAAACTGAATTGAATCAAAAACGTGTCATATGTAAGATAAAAGGTCTTTTTCAGGACCACACAAATAATTTATGTGTAGATGTCAATATTGGAGAAGCCTAACTAAGTGATGCTAAGCTGCTCTTAATAAGTTCTTAAAACTGCTTTTCACAAAAACATGGATAGAGCTTTGGAGAACTTGGAGAACATCGCCGAAGCTGTACAGGTGTATTTTGTGCTTTGGTTTTAGATTGCAGTTGTACTAATGATCACTGTAATGTATCATTTTATGTGTAATACCTGTATAACCACCGCGGACACGCGTTATTCCAATCTTTATCAAAACAATGATATTACTCAACACGATTTTGAGACTAATACGGTATTTAGGAAATTACATTACTTCACTCTTGATACTAATTTTGATATTAGCCCCCCCTTTATATTGTTAGACTGACCATTTTTGTGATCACCCCACATTGTAAAAACTAGGCATGTGACAGGCTGAAAGCCAAGGGCCGGCTTCGTACCCTGTCTCCTTTCAGCCCCACCAGGCCTGGAGGACCCGATAGTCCTGGCAGGCCGAGGTCTCCCTTAGCTCCCTGGAGAAAAGAGGGACGGTCTGATCAGCGCGCAGAGTATCAAAGTGCTTCATTGATTGAGGTTTTGAATTCATTCTGCTGAACCCACTGGGGTGTAAAGGAGGCATAAAATAATTTCCTGTTGAGCTACTCCAGACATTCCTCAGAAACAGGGAACTCTTTCAGGGCACAGTCCCAGGCAAGAATATCCCCTTACCACATACATACAGCACAGAACAAGAGTTCCTTCATGCCCAGTCCACTCCAGTAAATTCCAATATTTAAGTTAAGTCTCAAAGTGCCTTTTTATTTATACCATCACCAGATGTGTTTATAAAAATGGTATGAGCCCTTATTAAGTTTGTATATTCCAGGCATTACTGTGTTACATGTAATAGATATAAATCATGGGTCAATCTAGACTGGAAACAGAAAGACTTTTTAATTGCAATGTTTAATTGCTTCCTTGACAGCTGTATGCCAGGGATGGCAAACCTGCATGGACAGCCACCGTGGATGCAGGTTTTTGGGATGCCCTCTCAATCAGCCCATAATAAAGCAGGGGTTCTCCTGCAGACCCACGGTTACTAACTGATTGGGAAGTCATCTCAGAAACCTGCGACCACAGCAGCTCTCCATGGATCAGGTTCACCATCTTTGCTGTACGCAATCAGCATTTTCATTCTTCTAAAGTCACTGCAGAATTAAACTGATCATTTTGACACCTTTGCAAAGCGAGTGATGATATGCCTACTTGAATACTGGAACACACGCCAACCAGCCATCTGATCTTACCCTGGGACCCGGTGCTCCCTGTGGCCCCGCCGGGCCCGGCTCTCCTCTCCAACCCTGGAAAAGTTACCAAACTTCTTAGTATCTGAAATGTATTTAGAATCCAGTTTTATTCGTATAACAACATTCTTAGGAGATGCATTTTCAGTGATATTACTGAAAAAAAGACAAACCAATAATGGAACAATACAACATTCTTAATTGAAAATACAACTTCTTTCACCCCAGGCACAGAGAGGGACTAATTTTCAGCCCGGGAGTTTAATGCCCAATTCCAGCCCATTTTGTCTTTGTTCTGAGGTAACTTTATAACTGATACCACAGTTTAAGTCTTACTATCTCGATAAATTTATTAGTTTCTTCTTGAAATGTCAGTAAATAACAAAGGGCATATTGAGCTGTTTAAGCAATCTGGCTTTTCAGTCCCGCCTGGTATCTTTCTACCATCCAGTTATCAGTAGCCATCGATTTGTTGTGGCACCTCGGCACCCGCACACTGCCCACAAGCGACCAGACAGACGCGCGTGCCGCGTATTTGCATGTTTTTCTATGCAGAACAATAGTGGTCTATTGTGTGTGTGAGAAAATTTGCTGGCTAACCTTCTAAATCCTAGAATGCAATATTCTAAACTGATAGTAACATTTGTGCATAACTGTGTTGCTTGTCTAGGGCACCACTTCGGCTAGGACTGGTACTTATGAGCACCAACTATACTGTCCTAATCACTTCCAAGACTTTTATATGAAATTAACACAAATTATAAGCCGACAAAGGAAGCAGCATTTAGACACAGCCGTAATAAGCAAAAGCCGGAGCAGTGTGTATCTGCGCGCCGAGCTGTATGCAAACGTAAATTAAATTAGGCAAAGAGAAACTGAAATTTTGTGAAATTTCATGACATTTCTTCCATACTGGATATTCCATGGTCAATTATAAGTGGTATTACCGCAAGGTGGAAGCATTTAGGAACAACAGAAACTCAGCATGAAGTAGCAGACCAAGTAAAGTAGAAGAACACGGTCGTCAAGTGCTGTGGTGCGAAGGGCATAAAAGCCACCAACGCTCTGTTGACTCAATAACTGCAGAGCTCCAAACCTCCACTGACATTAACCCCAAGCCAGGAGCTTGACGGGATGGACTTCCATGGGCGAGCAGCTGCATGCAAACCTCACAGAAGTGTCAGATGGAGTGCTGCAGTGCACGTCGTCACTGGACTCTGGAACAGTGGAAACGTGTTCTCTGGTGCCAACTGTACAGTTTTGCGGAGGAGGTATGGATTGTTTTTCAGGGATTGGGCCAGACCCCTTAGTTCCGATGACTCTTAATGCTTCAGCAACCAAGACATTTTGGACAATTCTCTGCTTCGGTCTTTGTGTGAACAGTTTGAGGAAGAACCTTTCCTGTTCCAGCATGACTGTGCCCCAGTGCACAAAGTAAGGTCCATAAAGACATGATATACTGTATATATGAAGTATATATAAAACCATCTGCTCAGCTCTGTGAACATGTTTAATGAGACATAATATGAGGGTTTTATATCAACAGCAAACTAAAACTGCCAGAGAAAACTTGGATGAGTTTTTTGATGCTTTCGGATGAGTTTGACGAGGGAGCTAAGGAAACGCGGCCAACATATATAGGGAACCTCCTCCAGGACAGCTGGAATAGCATCCCAGGAGGCCACCTCATGAAACTGGCAAAGAGGAGACAGTAGGATCAGCCAGTACCTGGGACAACTGGGGTTACTCAAGGGCTCAATGGGGGGATCACTCTGCCAACTCAGGGATTTTGAACCTTCTTAATCCCAACCCACAGAGCATTGAATCCCCCCAATTAATGATTAATTTTTTTTTAATACTTTTGCTGTCAGTGCATAATCCATATATGTTATTTAAAATTTTTGATGTCTATAATTTTTAAATTTAGAGAATAGTACAAAGAAACCTTTCTCCGTGTAGGTGTTTCCAAACTTTTGACTGGAACTGTATGTATGCATGTCAGTTATTGTATTAATACATGTATCTTCTGTCTTTGCTACAACAGTGACATCGATTCCCGCCCAGGTGGCAGTTCACTGGCAGATTTAGGTATGGGTGACATGGGCAGCCGCCCAGGGTGGCAGCTCACTGGCAGATTTAGGTATGGGTGACATGGGCAGCTGCCCAGGGTGGCAGCTCACTGGCAGATTTAGGTATGGGTGACATGTGCAGCCGCCCAGGGTGGCAGCTCACTGGCAGATTTAGGTATGGGTGACATGGGCAGCCGCCCAGGTGGCAGCTCACTGGCAGATTTAGGTATGGGTGACATGGGCAGCCACCCAGGTGGCAGCTCACTGGCAGATTTATGTATGGGTGTCATGGGCAGCCGCCCAGGTGGCAGCTCACTGGCAGATTTAGGTATGGGTGACATGGGCAGCTGCCCAGGGCGGCATTTTGCCAGAGGTGACACAGGGCGCCCGTACAAAAACAAAAAATCGGAATGGTGACATTTGCTCGACCGTTTTTCTATCCCTCAATCATACACTTAATGTGCGAGTCAATCAGCCTTGTCAGAGTGAGGGTCTTGATTCTAGCTTGCATACTGGGCAGGCTGTCACTCAGAAGTATGAGATGGGGACGACAGCAAGGTTGGGCTGCTCACCCCTCAGCTCAGCCACCTGGGGCCACCAAAAACTAGGGACCCCATGAAGACAGAATTTCCAAAAGTTACATTTAAGGATATAACATTATATGATTATTTAAATGATAGCAGCATGCATGTCATTTGCATTTTTAGCAGCAGTTTTCAGAACAGACAAGTTGCCGCCGTTGCAGCTGTAATGGACTATTCCACTTTGAGACTCACGATAGCCAGCTTTCCCTTCACACTGCAGTCTACGGGTTTGTTCATTGCCAAGTAAACGTGCACAAAGTAACAAGAAGAAAACGGCACAAAGACACAACTCCCTTGTCTGATACTGTCCCGCTAAAGTGGTAGAGTTTAAAACAGATAAACGTCGTGCCAAAGGCTGTGCTAAATTAGCAGTAGTGCACCGTTTGGGGGGGGGGGGGGCACAGGAAGCCATACTCACCGGGCCACCTCTGGGTCCTACAGCTCCCACCTCCCCTTGCTCTCCACGTTCTCCCTGTTATAAAATACAATTTAATTATCAGTGCATTGGACCACTGGCTAACGGTAAAGACCAAGCAAACATTACAAGCAATATTATTTTAAAGTAAACTTTGCTTCAACTTACCACTTTACCAGGAGATCCCATTCTTCCAGCAAGACCATTGTCACCTGAGTTACCCTAGTATAAAACCGGTAAAAAACAAGTAGTTTTGGTGAACTATTTTTGTAAAATCTGTATCTGACACTGGAGTTTTTGAAAGATATCATTTATGCTTTTTTTCTAATCAGTTTTAAATGTAAAAAAATACAGTCTATTTTGTGCTGCATTTCCCACAATGCTCTTGGGGCACACCCTAAAGGGGACGCTAGTCCATCACAGGGCATATGTACGGTACTGGGAAAACATGCAAACTCTACACATACAGAGCAGAAGTAAGATTCGAAGCCCCAAGCCTGGTGGCGTGAGACCTGGTGACAGTGCGACCCACTGAGGCGTGAAACTCGGTGACAGTGCGACCCACTGAGGCGTGAGACTCGGTGACAGTGCGACCCACTGAGGCGTGAGACTCGGTGACAGTGCGACCCACTGAAGCGTTCATTTTTTCATGCTGATTGGTCCCACTGGTCCATATATAGACCAATGAGCTCAGTACCCCCCCCCTGCCCCCTCGGAGATGCAGTTCCATAATTATATTATTATACTGCATTTCCCAGCCACATATTCCCAATTTTAGGTTGCATTACTCCTATCTGTGCATTGTTGCTTCCTTCTCACTGCTGCTCACAGAGGAAGGCGATCCCATTTCCAAAGTCTATCCCCATTCCCATGTTACATACTTCTGTTTTCGGTCTGGTCCAGTGTGAAGCTCTCATGAATGACTGTTTCTTTATCCATTTTTCTTAACTGAAAGCCAGCCAGGTAATGGTTAATGTTTACTTTAGGAATCTAAGACCTTTCCTCACCATTTAAAACCCCTCATATTTTAATTCCTTACCTTCTCACCACTAACACCCACTGACCCTGGGGCCCCAGGCAATCCCTACAGAAAACAAATGACGGAAAATTAGTGGAATTGAAGAGATCTCTACACCAGGAACATTCAGAGTTTACTCTCTTTCTTTTATTAGTATTGTACTCTGGGTTCCTTTTTGAACATTTGATTAATAAATTCAAGGTTCTTCTCAATGCAGACATATATTTTAAGACAAAACAACATTATACATGTTACGAGCTACTATACAACAGTCCAATAATATAAGCAACAGTGAAATGTGTTACGCGAAATGCTAACAGTACTGTCAAGGCAAGGCATCAAAGAACATTAGTTCATACAAACCTTTTTCCGTGTAGAACCCAATATATAGTAAAATACATATGAAATTAATCCAATCATCAGTGATACTTACCGGAAATCCCTGAGTCCCTGCATCTCCTGGAGCTCCAGCTTTTCCTGTTGCCCCCTAAAACGACGAGGAAGGCAGAGAGCAAAGCTTGGCCTTCAGGTCACACTTTCTGCTTTCCGTCATGCGGTGCAATACGCTGATTAGTTCAGTCATATAATCATCGGACCTTAACTGCTGGCAATCCAGGAATTCCATCGTCACCATCCACTCCAGCTAATCCCTGATAAAATAGAAATAATATAAAGAATAAAGGCATTTGTGTAAAGGTATTTTCTTTTGTTGAGGAAAACCTGACAACAGAATTGTACTTTGTAACCTTTCAACTTCTTTTCATAATTCTTTTTGCATTAAAACACCATCAGGAACAGCCATAACAACAACTGCAATAATAATAATAATAATAATAATAATAATAATAATAATAATAATAATAATAATAATAATAATAATGGCATTCCCATTGACACATCCATCTCACACTGTGTAACTTCAAAGTTTGCGGCTTCTGTATAATTGAAACTAGACGCTAAATTAATTTCTTTTTATCAGTAGTTCTCAAGCACTGACAAATCAGCAGCACCTATAAAATGGTACTTCTGTGAGTATACTCTACATACTCTACATACTCTACATACTGTACATTACTATAGCAAATTCTATCCATTCAGTTATACAACCTCATGTTGCATCAGCCTTGACCTGTGATAATCATACAAATCGGCAGACTACGGACTACTAAAACAGACTACAGACTACTAAAACAGACTACAGTAATTAAGCATTTTTAAATTTAGGCACTGACAGTTCAAAAGTTTAATTTTTATATCAATATAGTACAAAAACCAAAAAATAGAAAACTTGGACAATGGTCTAAAAGAACAAAAAAGACACATTTAAACTGTTTTCACAATTGCTAGACCACAGCTTAGACGAAATGCTAAAGTCATAGCTCTGTGTCCTCTTACCCTTGAGTGAGTACAGCTTAGTGGTAACAGAATGACTGACTGTAACATCTGGCATAATCAGATAAGCATTAAGCAGAATCACCACATGAATCCATGGTGACGAATGACTAAAATGTATTCTAGAGTTAAATACACACACACACACACATATATATATATATATATATGCATATATATGTGTGTGTGTGTGTGTATATATATATATAATTATAATTTTATATATATATATATATTTTTGTTTTAAAGTTACAACATAAATGCTTACACTCTCTCCTTTGGGACCTGGAAGCCCACTGAGTCCCTGTGGTCCTAGAGCTCCCTACAGAGAGAGTAACAGTCAGAGGAGTTAAATATGCTCATACAGGCAGGCCAGGGCTGGCAGAAAGGCACAGGGGGAATTCTCTAAATATGAATGATCTTTACCTATAACATATAAGACAATAACATGCATAAAACAGACATTCATTTTAATTATACGCATACAAAGCAACATGAAGCAGCAGAATAACTGCTGGCTGGTCTATGGTCCACTGCAGGACATTCAAAGAGACACAATTTACTGGAAGACTGTGCCTCTGTAATATGGCAGGACAAAACATCAAGGAAATAAAATGCATCAATACCAATAACATGATGAGTTTAAACATGCAAAACCCCTACATTTACCAAATGAGATTCATAGTGGAGCCACCCCAGAATAAACCTTCAGTTTTATCAGCGTGCATAGAGTTACTTTATTCATTAACACGGATTACTAATTAATCAGTACACTGGATAGTACTACATAGTAATACATTTTACATTGCTGACTGTTCACATAGCACCTGTAAGCAAAAATGTAGAAATTTTTATATGTATAACCTGCACATTCTTCGGGAAATCCAGCAATTTTATTACATCTAAAATACCTCATTATAATACCAATAAGCTTAAAACCTCTGTGGGTAAGTTTTTTTAGGGTTTCAGAGCCGAAAACCAAACCAAAGCTAAATGCAAATAATAAAAGTTAGTGGTCATCGTTAGCTTCCAATATACAATATACCTTAGAAGTGGTGATGACATTTAGTACATGTGCACCTTGGGCTGGGTCGTTTACGCGCTGCTACTTACGCGGCTGCCCTTCGGCCCATCCTCTCCAACCACGCCTCTCCGTCCTTGATCACCCTGAAACAAACAAAACGTGTATGAGTGTCCATTTTTATTTACAGAAGCTGCAAAACAATATTTAATCCATAATATTGTGTTATGGTATTGAAATACAGGGTATACATTACTTTTAGAACATGGTTAGAGACCATAAGGCAGAGGACAGGTAATTCTGGAAACTTCTAATTTCTTTAACAGTAATAACTGAATTTAAAAAATCATTGTTTGTTCAAATGGGACATAAATCCCAACTTCATAAGCATAATGTTTCATTAACTTATATTTACATTCCATACCGACTTATCATTTTTGGTTTTCCAAAATGTAACTCACTCACCATGGACCCCTGGATGCCTTGAGGGCCAAGATTTCCATCTGGGCCACGAGTCCCCTGCCGGACAAAACGACAAGCATGCTTTCACATCCATCCATTCTCCATACCCACCTGTTTTGTGCACGGTGAAAACGGTGCAGAGCCTGGACATGGCAGGGAATAACCCAGGACAAGACGCCAACCCATGGCAGGGCACACACACCACTCACACAGAGAAACTCACAAACAATGGCAATTTGACAACTCCAATTCACCTGTGGGGGAAACTTGGAGACTCTGGCAGAGACCCTATAACCAACGGATCCAGGCACATAGAAACAAGGCAGAGGCTCAAACCCACGTCCCAGAGGTATGAAACAACAGTGCTAACCATGGCACCACCGTGCGTTCCCCAGGAAATTCAGAAACATTTCCCACTCCTCCAATAAATGTCTAAATATTTTAAATGCAATTTACTCAAAGCAGACAGCTGTCATCTTCATTATTTTTCCCTGAATATACCAAATCAAGATACTAATAACCAAATGCAGACAAGCTATTATACTGCAGAACATTCTATAGTAGAGTACAGTAAAATATTATTTTTTTCTCTTAAATGGATGCATCTTTGTGAATCAATAGGTATTTTTGATACTTTAAAAAACGAATATGAAGACCAATGGTTTAACATGTTGTGCTGTAAATACATTTTAAACTCTCCCGCTTGGTATTGACAGCTGTGATACTGGTTCTCTGACACCTGTACCTTTTCTCCTTTTCCACCCAGCATCCCTGTGATTCCTCGCATTCCCGGCGGTCCCTAAAGGAAGAGAGAACATCCAAATGAGATGAATCTGCTCCTACAGACTTTAGTCAGACTGAGGTGAACAGCTACCTGGACATTCTTAGTGCATTGCAGTGCTAAATCTATGAGTAATTATGAATGTGAAGAGGGTTATATACTATTGGGCCTTGTTGTCCAACTTCACCAGGGTCTCCCTGCTCTCCTTCTTCACCCTGAAACATTTTCCAGAGGTTAAGATGAGTGACACCATTTTCCAGAGATTAAAATGAGTGACACAGCCACCCATAATGATAGCATCTGTGCACGATACTGCTACCTTTTTATAGCCAGAATCCCTGAATAATATTAATATCATTGTATTTCATTAGAATAATTTACTACAAAATGCACTCACTATGATTATGATAATTGTAAACATGACTGTGGATATTAAAAAGCACGATTTACTTTACCTTGTGCCCTTGTTTTCCTGGCTCGCCAAATTCCCCTTTTGCACCTTTGTGGCCCTGTTCCAAAAGCACATTTCAGAGAGTTTATTTTTCAAACTGAACCAGATATATTAATACTGGTTTCTAAATATACATTGATGCAGGACATTTAAAGGCTTTTCAGGCATTATAGCAAGACTAACTACAATGTATTATTGAGCAGATTATGGGTGAAACAGCGTAAGAACATACCTTCATACCTGCAAGGCCAGGATGCCCAGACAGGCCGAGAGGGCAGGAGTTAAGACACTACAGAATCAGTAAGGTCTGCATTATTGTCACAGATTAGGCCACTGAATGCATGTAGAGCTGAAGATCTCAATATAAACCAGAATCCTACCCGTGCTGCACTCCCGACATGCACCCCTACGGCACCCTAAATAAAGAGAAGACAGATCAATTAGAGGTTATTAGCCTTGCAATATATTTCTGTCTATTTTTGGCAAATTTAGCATAATTCCGTCTATGATGAGGGGAGGGTGCATGGATATTCCTAGGCAAGACAGAGTCAGGCAATGAGCACATTCCTAAATTTCGCTTGAAACTTATTATTACTCCCATAAAACTGAATTTCTTGTTCTCAATCCCACTTAATATGAGCAGACCCTAATGCCATCCACCAGCCAATCACAGCCTTTTCTCCAACATGACGTCCATCACATTTCCTCGAGCATGTCCCCTTTTTCACTCCCTACTGATATTTACTATTTAAAGTCCCAGTTCCTCAACCACTCCCTGTGTCACAATGTCTTGGTCACTGTCCTCTTGGGAGTTTGCTAGACACATCTATAGTGAAACAGTGCAGTGATGAGCAGTTAATCTGCTAACTATATTGATAATTAGTGATACTCCGCAAAAATTTTGCAGTGTGCCCCCTTGCCCATGGGAAGATGCCCGTCGCCCCCCCTCTCGTTTTGTTTGACTGTGTTTAGTCCATA
Organism: Mormyrops boulengeri; assembly: GCA_026781065.1. Lineage (NCBI taxonomy): Eukaryota > Metazoa > Chordata > Actinopteri > Osteoglossiformes > Mormyridae > Mormyrops > Mormyrops boulengeri. The sequence goes on from JAODLD010000047.1 coordinate 15,952,886, forward strand.
AATACATGTAAATATTCGATACCTTATTACTGAGCATGTTTCTTTTTACTACTATGATTTATTCATATTCTTTGTTTTTAGAAAAATTATACATTAAGAATCATTTTTTCATTAGGATTCGTATGTCACGAAGGGCCAAAGTGAAGGCAAAATGAAGTTAAGTTAATGGACTTAATCAAAATTAACCACTTATTGTATGGATGTGTGTCAAATACATGGCAGCATAACATTTGTGTAAGCTTGAAATTTTAATAGCATTCTGTTCTCCTGTTAGAAAACCATTTCATTTGATTTATTTACTTTTACTTTGTTCCAAGTCAGAAGTAATCGGAAGCCTTAAAACAATCCAAATCGATCAGATCGGACACAACAGGTTGCAGTGATACTCATGCACACAGCCTAGACCAGTGGACGCGATAAGGATGATGTCAGGTTTTATTTCTCTCTAAACAATTACTAGGTTTAGGTGAGTAGGGATAATATACTTGTTTGTTCAAAAAGTACAAAACAAAAGTTTATCTTCCTCCAAGAAGATATTTATTACTCTCCACAATCATTTTGAAAGACAGAAGAAACTTTTCATCTCACAACGGAATAACTATTGTGGGAAACAATGTCAGATAAAATCATTGCTAAAAAAAGTGGAAAGTGATGTAGATTTTGGCAGAAAGGAAAGCAGCATGTAAGCTCACCTCCTACAAGCTGCACAACGTGCCGTATACCACCTCATACAAGCCGCACAACGTGCCGTATGCCACCTCATACAAGCCGCACAACGTGCCGTGTGCCACCTCATACAAGCCGCACAACGTGCCGTGTGCCACCTCATACAAGCCGCACAACGTGCCGTATGCCACCTCCTACAAGCCGCACGACGTGCCGTATGCCACCTCCTACAAGCCGCACGACGTGCCGTATGCCACCTCATACAAGCCGCACGACGTGCCGTATGCCACCTCATACAAGCCGCACGACGTGCCGTATACCACCTCCTACAAGCCGCACGACGTGCCGTATACCACCCAGGTACATTTTATAGCTCCATTCAAAAGGCCAGAAAACTGTCTGCACACTTTCCAGTGACAAATAATGTAAAATAAAATAAAGATGGCATATTCTGGTACAGAAATGGCTGACCTGAAAACCACAGTGAAAAGTAGAAAGTAAAAGATAAAGTTATCAGTCAGAAGGGCTTAAGTGTGTCATGCAGTGTGACTTTCAATGTTCTATATCAGAAGTGTGATACTCACTCTAGGCCCAGGGGGTCCGGGAAGCCCGGGCGGCCCTCTCATCCCCATGGCGCCCTGTGTGTGTCACACACCTCATCACATACTGTTCATGTAGCTAAGCGTACTACACATACTTATTCATTTACATATTATTTACCTAAGAATGATACACATACTGATTTATTTACATATTGTTCATTTAGTTATTTACCTAAATTTAACCAAACAGTACTCACTGGGAGCCCCACTTTACCCACTTCACCCGGCAGCCCAGCTGGCCCAGACGGCCCCTTAGAAAAGAGAGACACACACAAATTTACACATACAACTACAAATATGTTGCCCATTGGCACCATTATGAAATATCATACAACAGGGTCACCTGTAAGATACTTACACGGGGCCCGTCACGTCCAGAACCCTAAAAATAAAGAGAAATGAACTATAAATCAAATGTAGATAAAATCTAATTTAAATTATTTATGTTAATTAAATTTAATGTGGTCAGTCTGAAATGTAAACTGTCTGAATATATCAAAGATAGCATTTACTCTTCTGAGTAAACGAATGCTGGCATATTACTATGATTAAACTAAACATGTATCAGGCCAAAGCATCCTAAATATCTCAGACACACCTTTACAGCAAAGACAAACAGGATCTCAAAACATGTGAGCCAGGCAAAATATCACAGCACTATCAATTTCTAGCCCCAGAAAATTGCCTATTGCCTTCGGACTAAGAGCTTAAGCCTGAATTCCAAGGGTGATTCTCAATATGCACACCTGACCATACTTGTGTTCTCATGTACCCGTTTTACATCATCTTCTATTGCTGAAGGTCAGTTCCAATACTGAGAACAGCAGTAGAGAGGCGAGTAAAACCCCCCGTGTCATTCTTGCCCCACCCCAAATATCAAGGATACATCAGTTGCATCCTCTCTAAACTAGACCAATGCCATGATTCATTGCTGCCCAAGTTTGTTCTTGGGAGGAAAGTAACATTAATCTTACCAAGACTACAAGTACAATCTTTGCGCTCTTGATATTGAGAAACAGCCCAAGTGTCTTCGGGTCAGGCTCGCTTGATAGCAGACACTTACCTGAGCTGAAACCCAGGGGTCTCTGCTAAAAAGTACCCTCAACTTACCTTTTTCAATACATTATAAAACCTACAGTTGCCAACCATGCAGTATTTTACAAGATAATCCCATAATGAAAAATAAAGTTCTGTTTTGAACCAATACTGTATTTTTGTGTCCGGACCAAAATACAGTTTAATCCACCCTCCCAAGTTTTAAATCTTATAACCCACCCCCCCAGGTCAACAACTGCAACATCATAGAAAATAGCCCAGGGGCCTTTGACCAAGTTAATGGTCAGTGGCTGGTATGCAGTCTAAGGTACTGAAAGTGCTGGGTGCCGTTAGGTTTCTGTTACTGCATGGGAAATGGAACTTCAACAGAACCAGCTATGTGCTCTGTGTTTTTCAAGGCAGCCCAGATGGAGTGAGTGTTCCTAATATAGGGACCACACTACTCCACTCTGCCTGGTGACTGAGCCTCAACTTATGGAGGGACAATGCAGGTTCTGTCCTAAACCTGGAATAACACAGCTTCTCCTGGTAAAAGAGAGTGCAATATTCTCACCAGGAGGAGTGAAAGAGTTCAAATGCTTTATTCATGAGGGGTGAATAGGGGCTTAATGAAGACCAGACCATTTCTCCGTTCTCCATGTTTCACCCATAGTGAAAACCAACCCACCCAGGTAATCCATGTAAAGAGACTTTCTCTAACTATTAAAATGATTAAAAGCAGGTCGCACATCAGCTTCTCAGCTCTTTACCTGGAAAAATACATTTATAGCAATGCTTGTCTTCAGTTAATGTAAAAAATATTATTATATACATATTTCCTGTGGTGTAATACGTATCTGCTGTATAGGAATACAAACACTTTCATTACTTATGAAACGTGCTACAAAAAATAACATATTGCTATATTGCATAGAACTACATAAACATAACAAAAAAATGTGTCTCCAAAAATGTGCAAGTCCTTTTAAGGATTTTCAAGAATTATGCCACAACTTGCTGAATGACACTCTTTCGTCTATAATGGCACATAAATGGTGCAGTATACTAAAAGTCCGTACTGTAAGTCTCTGGTCCGTAAGTCATGCGGTTACATCATAAAAATAAAACCCCGAATGACTGGCCTTTCAGAATAATGGAAGGAGAGTAAGCATGGCTGACGTCTTGGGAATATTTCATATTTACAATGTACTCACTGCAGCTCCGTGGGGCCCAACTTTTCCCAATTCACCCTAAAAAGCATTAAAAAAATCAGTCAGTACTGATTTATTACAGCAACCAGCAGTCTTATAAAGCTTATATTGTACTGATAATGTATTCTCTACACACATGACACTCTTTATACCAGTGTTTCTCAACCTAATCCTCTGGGACTCGCTGGGAGGGAGCAGAAACGTCGACTGTTTTGGGGTTGCTGAGGACCAGACTGAGAAACATGGGTTTACACAGTGATTACGTCTATGAATGTGCTTCTGACCTAGACTGTGCTCTGCATTGACCTAGACTGGGTGCAGCCAGAAATAAAGCCTTGTATGGCTGAACCTGGGCGAATGTTATAACATTTACTATTATTTATACACACTGATTTCTCTTGTTCAGCATCACAATGTCCTTGACCAAAAATGTATCTGTGCGCCCAAATACCAGCATTGATTACAACATGGTCACCTGTCCGATTATTTGGAATGTAATAAAGTTTATACCATCTATAACATGATCACCTATACGCTAGTACACAGGCATTCCTCACAGGTAATTAAACTACATAACTTTAGCCTTCAAAAGTCAAGCCAATCAGCACCAAGTTCACTAATGTTTTGTCGCAAGGTTTTATCATATTATATTCCAATAATTCTCTCAAGCAGAACATGTATTAATTAACAAATACTGTACTTACCTTTGGTCCAGGAAGACCAGGCGGTCCAGGTTCTCCAGCTGGCCCAGTTAAGCCCTTAAATTAAAAATGGTTTGTTGATTAATCATAATAAATATGAGTAAATGAAGAAAGTATGTCACATCGGCGTATCATTAACTTTTCATTACTTACCAACTTTGCTGTTAAAAGTTGTATATTAAATTATATAGCCTAAGTAAACGATATTTATAGGTATGAGCGATATGGCCACAATGTCATATTCCAGAGTTAGAATTACGATCCACAACATTACTACATTGTATGTAGTAAAGTAAACTAATTAGCACTTAACGAACAATTCTGTCCTTACAAGAAACACTGCTTGTAACATACTAATAAACTTCATTATTAAGGCAAAAATACTGCATGTATTAAAGAAACTAACTCATTATCGCAACAGTGCTTTTTGTATTAAAATTTCAAGTTTCGAGTAGAGATGAACATTTACCGCAGTCAATAACTGCACTTCTGAACTCAGCATAGAACAAGAATGAGACTGCAGTCCATCAAATGACACACATATAGGAAATATTATACTCATCAATTTACCAAATATGCATATTTTGGACTATGTGAGACAACTGGAGTATCTAGGGAAACTTTCCTCAGAAAGTACCAGAATAAATGCCCAGCTACACAGATGCAGTGTAGTGTTACTTACATCAGCTCCAGGTTCCCCTGGCAACCCCGCAGACCCCCGTTTCCCAGGATCACCATCAGCTCCCTGCATTTAGGATTAATTAAAACTTTGTTAATTTTAATACAACTGTTTACCATGCAAAAACAGCAGCAGTGGCCATATTGCAGTGAGAGATTAATTTGGAAAGTGCGGTTCTCCTACAGGACTGCCATCTGGGCCAACAGGACCTCTCTCTCCCTGAAAAACACAACAGGTATATAGGTTAACTGTGAGGTGGTCACATTGCCATACATGCAAATAGATGTACTGAGATCTATTTTGTAAGTCTTACATCTATTCCGTCAACTCCAGGAACACCTGCAGGACCAGGGGGACCCCACGGAGCTGCAGGGCTTCTCTGTGCAATCAAATGTAACAATTAACGCCATAAAGCTTGTATATTATTACTGATGGCGAGCGACGTCTTTCCGAAGCCAGATGCGCCGTAACTCGGGAGGCAGACCGGTACAATTACATTCATACGGATTCAAACCCCCTAAAAAGACATCAGAATAGCACTAGTAAAACTGTATGGTTTTATATGACTCTGGCTGTAAGTGAATTCTAATACAAGCATATTAAAGAACAAAGTAAAATAAGGTTTATCATTAATCCATTACGATCATTTTATTTCAATTTACTTTTAAGTTACATATAATGCAAATATAGAATATCCAGCCAACATATTTTCACTCCCAGAATGTTCCGGGAAGGTTATGTTTTGGTTACGTGACCGTTCCATGAAAGTTTGTTTGGTTGTCCTGTAGTTAGCCAGGGAATTTTATTTGTTTTTGTTAACGTTTTTTTGTATAACGTTAGGTTTTGGTTAGGCTACATGTTTTGCTTTATGGAACATTCTCCAAACGTTTGTAATGTGGGAACATTTGAACAACGTTCCAGTTGGTTGTTAACGTTCCTCTAAAAATTCAATACAAGAAACCTTCGGAAAACCGTATGACACGTTCCAGTTGGGTTCTTTAAACGTCATAGGAACGTTCATGTAACGTTAGACGTTTTAGTTACCAAAACGTTTGTGGAATGTTGTGATGCATAATAAGTGAACGTTCTCAAAACGTTACGTAGTTTGTTTTTTGTAAAACGAACCATAGGAGAGAACCTCAGGCTCAATTTAGTTAAACGTTCCCTGTGTGCTGGGTTTACGCGACCTACAGGCGATCCTCACCTGGAGAAAGAGGATGAATGGATGGAAGTGTGGATAAAAACTAGAACTATAAACACATTATATAAGGATCTTACTCTTTTCCTCACACAGGAGTTTGAGCGGTGTTTCTTTGTGTATAAGATAAGACTTTATTGATCCCACACCGGAGAAATTTACTTGTTACAACAGTCTATAAATAAAGAAGCAATAGAAAAAAACAGATCAAAAGGTACTATAACAAAATAGAAATAAAAAAGAACAATTAGTGCACACAATTACACATATCGCACAGATGATTGACCGAAATACACATACAGATATTGCACCGAGTGATATGAATATACAGCATGTTACAGACATACACGCGCATTACAAAGACCTGAAGTCGCACCACATATAAAAATACTTACTTGTGCAGAGCAAATGAAGACACTTTGCAGTAAAATTACAAGCAACGGTCCCCGAGTAGCTGTGGTGCTGGACATGGTCTCCGTCAGCACAAACGTCTCGCTGTGCTCAGTCCGCTAAAACCCTCTCTAACCGGGACCGAATAACCCACATGGCACCGAAGGGGGCTTTGTAGCCCATCCATCACATGGCGCTGTTTATCCATGACGTGTCGCGCTATGGGATGTGAACACAGAAATACTGGACCACACGAGAAGCAGCAATCCTGTCAATCTGTCCTGGCGACAGATCAGGGTATCTTCAACACTTTCACTAGGCCTATAACATTTTTATAATAGGCAGACGTGAAAATTTCAAATGTTATGCTCTTCCATAAGATATCAAACAGGTTAGCATACATATTACCCGCATTGCATTTTGTTCAAATTATCCCTCTTTCTGTGAATGGTGGATGTGTTATTTCTTAGGTAACCGGTAATTTTATATTGGGAGAATAGATATTCTGGGCCACTGAAAGGTCAGTGAATACTGTTATATAGAATTTAATTTGTAAGCAGTTTATTTGAAGGAATATGTTTTATTACCGTACAAGATTATGGGTGAAACTTTAAATCCGGACCCCCACAGGCTTCTGAGGTGACTATACTCTATATGCCGTTCTGTGTGTAAGACATATTGCGATAAAAACTAACTGGATGAGCAAAGTGACATACCGATCATTATTAATTGGTTGAATGTTAAAAGTCCAGAATCTTACACCTCCGTTTAACACGTGTATCATGTGTGACAATGAAACATAAGTAAGATAATGTAAAATAAGTAAGAGAACTGTAAAGATCATTACTTTTCCATTTACGACAGTGATTCTCAAAGCGTGTGGGAAGTGCCGTAACACTGAATGGGCGGTAGGGGGCGCCACGCACAACAAATCCTGGCTTGTCAGTGATAAAATGTGTAGCGGAACGGAGCATAGCGACGAGGATCTCCGCTCGTCGCACACGGAGCTGTACGACTATGGCGTTTTATGGCGTTTAATTAGTGCCAAAAGTCGCGCGCATAAAAACGACGCGCGCGTGTGCGCCCGCGAGCTGAAAACCCATCCCCTCTACGAGCTCGCGCTCGAGGGACCCTACCTACGCGCTCGCGCCTGCGCAGCACTCGCTCGCTCGACAGGATGAATGTTGACACTTTGGAGGCGGGGACGGTGGCTAATGTCTCCGCTCTTTGATTGTTTTTTTTAATATTGAGTATGATTGGCTATTTGCTTTGGTAGAAGATGAGGATAACTGGCCAGTGACCGCGTTTAAGTTCGCCTCATATTCGATATTCTGTTTTATGGCTTTGATAACGTTTAACTGAAGTAAGGTGGAGCGTTTTAATGACAGCATCGTGATGTCCAGTACTGAGACAACGATTTACTAATTTAATTTAACGCCGAGCGAGTGCTGTGCAAACGCGAGTGCGTAGAGGGGATGGGTTTTCTGCTCGCGAGCGCATACGCGCGTGTAGTTTTTATGCGCGCGAGTTTTGGCACAAATTAAACGCCATATATGCCCCCCCCCCCGCCGCTCCCAAATACTGTAGATCGCTCCCCCTTCAGGTCAGGTATGTGAACTCTGCGAAGGCGGAGTGAGACAGAGCCAGACATAAGGGGGTGCTGCGGTTTTATTCAAACATGCTGCTCCGCGCGCACTCCCGCTCCGGCCAAAATCCTTCCGCGCTCGCCCCGCCTCCGCTCCGCTCACGTGATCTGAGTGGAACGGAAGCTGAATTTACGGTTTTCAAGTGGGAGCGATAGCAAAGAGTTAATTTTCTGTCAGACACTAAAACAAAAGTGAAGTAAACCATACGCCCCTACAAACACACACTAAAAGAATCTATCTATCTAATTACTGTTATACATTTTCAGTTTCTTTACTAGTTAGGTTACTAATTCATTTAATTTTAATTAATTGCATTGATTTAATGAATTGCACAGTTTTTTCTTAACCTTTGGGCCTAAGGTCACACACACAGACACACACACACATTCCTGGATCACAAAATACAACGTACTGAACTTTCTGCAGTTTAACTGGCAGCAAATCTCAGTGAAAATACTTTCACTGTCATGTTCAGAAATTGTTCAAAACGCAAGGCTTCATATAGGCTGGCAGCTCTGAATCAATTGATTCCAAACGTCAATATATGGCATTAACAGGGAGTTTTGCCTTCTAAAATCCAAGTCCTATATAGAGAGAATTACCATGATCATTTTGCATATTTATGAGCAAATTGATGCAAATAACACAACTGTACTGTCGTAAGCAGTAGAAAAATGTGACAGATGAGTCATATTTTACCCTATCCTTAAAAAACGTAGAGGTATACAAGTAGTATGCCAAAAGAAGCCTCCGGACTGAAGTGGTTCCCAAGGTGAATTGTTCCAGTGGCCCTATTAGAGTGTTGGATGCATTTTTTTTTCATTTAGACTACTGAAACTATCAGAGGCCAAGATAAATGTGACACTTACCCTATATTGACACAATTTTGTTCATATGCGAATAAAACCTTCTATAATTCTAATTACCACACTCAAGGGGCTACGGCTTTACATATAAAACAATATGCCACAGTCACCAGATCTAAACTTGCCTGAACCTTTATGGAGATTATGGAGCATACCCTGACACCACCACTATCCAAACTAACACAAATGAAGGAATTTGTCACAGAACAATAGGTTAATCTCACAGTTAATCTCACAGAGACCAGATTGCATTTGCACCGCTGTATAGGAAGGATCGAGTTGCTTCTCTCCCCTCAATCTATATCATTCACAATCACAGCAAAAGTACAAATAAGTACAAATGCATATTTTACATATCTTCCATTTACCCTTAATCCAAATATTATACATATATAGCAGGGGTGTCAAACTGCAGCTCTGGAGGGCCGGAGCCCTGTGTAGCTTAGTTCTTTCCCTGTCTCCACCACAAATGATTCAGCTCAACAGCTATGTGGTAATTAGCAGAAGAAGTTGAATTAGGTGTGTTAAACGAGGGGAAACCCAAAAATGTGCAGGGCTCTGCCCCCCCAGGACTGGAGTCTGACACCTGTGATATATAGAAAGCAAATAACAACTGTTTAAATTTCAAAAATTATCAAATAAAAAAACATCGTTAACAAAATCAGGATTTAAAGTTCTCGACGCATTAATTCCAAATCCCATTTATATATAAAATCCTGATTTATACAATCCGTCTTTGAAAGAGCACGCGTAGGACGCCCAATTGTGTGCAAATTCAGGGCGTGAAATCGCACAGACGTTTGGAAAAGAAGAAACCTTCAACAAACAGAAGCGGAAATCTCAAGGTACACACATACAAATTGTAACCCTTCCTTATATTGTAAGTCGCTGTGGATAAAAGTGTCAGATGAATAAAAAGTAGTTGCCGATTTGCTGGACCGATTCTACTGCGCATGTACGGGGGCGTCCGCGTTCATGCATTTCCGTTTTCTTACGTCACATAACAACAGAAACGGGCGCGGATCTCGTGCTGCGCGAGAAGCGGTCGGACGCGCGCTCCCCTTCGCCGGTTGAAGCGCCTTTAGCCGCCTGAGCCTCCTCCTTCCCTTCACCTCCTTCTCTCCTCCTCCTTCCCTCCACCCTTCCTCCGCATCGGGGATACAAACTTTGGCGCCGCATAGACCGCCGGAGCGAAGGAACAAGGTCAAGCACCTTCGTGCCGTTTAAAATAAACAGTTTTTGCTGTGGTTCTACGGCTAGTTACGGGCGGCTTTTTCTTAACTATACTTGAAAAGTGACGCCCTGCTGGTTAGATAACGAGCTTTTGATTATACTCAACTATAAGCGGCAGTCTGTTTAATCGTTACTGGTTTAGATGGTTGCAGTTTGTTGATTCATAGTAACCGGATAGCTGAGCCATGTGTCGATCCCGTATTAGTTGGTTATATGAATAAAGGACGTGGCTACTTAAGTCTGATCTTGCACGTTTGATGTCCGGCCTGATTTCTGACTATCAGCAGGAGATGGACAGCCTGGATTTCTCCGAGGAGGAGATCGCACGGCAGCTGGCCGACCTGGGCTTTACGGGACTACCGAGGCCGAGGCTGCGTGCATTTAAACGGGGTGAGTCTCTTTACATACGTCTACCTGCTGAAATGACGGGCAGTGGATAGGCATTTAAACCGTTCTGAGGCATAAACGCGTGCTGGTCGAGGCTGATTACTTATACTTAATATTAACAGGCTTATTTTCCCCTTAATTTGAACATACTTCTTGTCAGACCTGGATCTGCTAATTCGTCAGGAGATGTCCGGTGATGGTACTTCAAGCTACGGCTCCGCTTTGGGGTCCAACAGCTGCGACAGTGAGGGGTCTCCTGCACTCGGTAAACACTTTCCAGTTCCAAACATTTCTGAACAGTTGCCTGTACTGGTGTTTTAAGTCTTCATATGCACTGAAATACTGGCGTTACAGTGCACTCCACTTTTTTAATACCCATCCTTTTTCCATAATTATTCATGCAGTGCAGGCTGAGCTCGGAGCATATCCCTGGATGGGATGTAGATCTGTAAAGGCTGTACATTTAGACACTGTGTGCAATTGAGGGAAACCAAATTCCCTACACCTGCCTGCTTAGGGTTGTGGAAGGATACCCAAACTGGAAATTGGGTAGCTTTCATATACCCCATCTAGATTTCCATGAGACACATTACAGGATGTTTTTAAGCAGTGTCCTCCAAGATAATAAATGTGTTCTGATTCATAGACATTTTAGAGTCTGAGCATAGGGTTAGTCCCCGGAACACTGGGATTAAGGGCCTTGCTCAAGGGTAAAATTACTCAGCCAAAGATATGAACTGGCAACTGGCACAACATGCTAATCAGCAAAGCTACACACCGGCCCACGGTACAGGGCTGCTGTGCCGCCTGTATGTTGTGCTCTTTAAATATTGAATTATTCACAGAATTTGGACTGGCTTTCAGGGCCTGTGCCACCTATTTGTTGTGGGGGGGCTCACTAGTTAGCCCTGGTGCCTCCCACCTCCAGGATTGGGGATTCAGATCCTGTTTCTGCTTTGTGTGTGAGTGCGCGCGTGTGTGCGCGCGTGTGTGCGCGCGCCAGCTTGCATGTCCTGTCCATGTTGGGTGGGCTTTACGCCTGCAGTCCAAAGATGTGGTTAGGCTAAATGTTATCTCTGTTTTAAGTGTATATTTTAATGTTTTAGTCTTATATAGATATGTACTTTTGCCAGTATAGATTATACCAGATTTTTGAACTATACTCTAATGTAAATATTTTGCATTGTTTATCTTTTGATTATGATTCAGATGACAATCCATCTTTCAAAACTGCGGCAGGGTCTTTACCCCCCGAGAGGCAGGTAAGGACAAACGCTTAGCTTACCAAGCATCAGCATGTGGTCTACAGTGTTGGGCAAGCTACTTAAAAATGTAGCCAGCTAAGCTGCTACTAGTTATTCTACAAAAAATATAGGTGGGTGACTTGAAAGCTATACATTAGAGAAATGTATAAGTCAAGGCACAACTAATCTTTTTAGCTTGGAAAAAAATGAACAACTTCATTCTGAACTGACCAAACATTTGTATGAAGGCTTTCATACCAAGTTCGACAAATTCACGTTGTTGTGATCTGTCGTTTTATGTCATTTTCTTTTTAATAGGAAGAAATCATTTAATTTGGTCTGCGGTACTAGCCTGTAATGATGGATGATAGCAGTAATTATCTTTTTGATCTGACTGCTATTGCACTCATTTAGAATCAGCCCTGAAAGAAAAGCGGAAAAGGTACCAACATAAATGATCATGACTACATGTTTGCACAATAGTACACAGTAAGGATTTCAATACATACGATTTTTCATTCTTTCCTCTTAATTTCATTACATTGTCGATGTATGACCATGATGTCACCATAGCTTCCATAGACATGATGAACGGTGGTTAATTGAAAACGGTGCTTCAAAAAATTTCAGCTGGTTTTGAGCAGATTGTGGGCATGATGTTAGATTATAACTGGGTGGAGCCATTGAACTAGCACCAGCACAGTGTACATGAATTGGTCTGGAGAAATGTAATGATGTTACATTTGTCAGCGCTACGCTGCTACTTCACTATTTGTAGTGATGCTACTGCCCAGCACTGCCGTCCTAAACAACCTTCTATTTAAATATATGAAAATATTCTATGGCTGGATATTGCTCAAACTATGTATTTTTCACTTAAATTCTAAGACTGATGAGATATTGAGTTTTGCCTTTTGAATGTGCAACCCTTCCTGCTCCCCACTGGCTCTAGGCACTCCTCCCTATGGATGCTGCAAATATTCACACCTTCCCAGGGAAAGAGAGATGGTGTGATTCGTATGCTCGGTATTCAGTGGCAGCGAAACATCCCCGTGCAGTATACAGACAAGAAGCTGAAAATGACCAGTGCAGCCATAGCGATTCTGCGCTTTCACACATCAGCATGGCCTCAAAGCCTGCGAGAGAGAACCCGGCTTCTGGGAAGGCTGCTATGAAGCGGAAAGTCGTAAGGTATGACCCCAGGGCTCAGTGCTGGTACAAAGCAAAGTTTATGCCTATAGGAACCGTTAAGAGGAAAATTTTACCTGTGTGTCTACAGGAAACAAAGGGGCTGCCTTCATATCTGTGATGAATCCACATGCAGTACAGGTAATAATTTTGCATCTAATTCTAAACAACAGGTTTAGGAATTATTTGTGAACCACAATATAGACCCTACTTGATTATTCCAAAGCGTTGATTAAAATTTGCTCCCTCAATGTCTCTTCATCTCGTGTAATGCAGTTCATAATGACCATATAGTATTAATAATTTATTGTGAATGTATTGTGTGTTTTGGGTTGGGCTGTCCGATACTGGAAAAGTGGTGCCTACGGATCACTGGCTTTTGCTCATTCTTTACGGAATACAAAATATTTAAATACAGTGGAAGACTAATGTCTTTTCCTAGACAGTTCCTTTTCATGTTTCTCCTCTTCACTTATTTTGTCTAATGTTTAAACTGTCTGTTAGTGAATCCACTGTATGATTAAATCCAATGGTAAGGATGAGCTCATTCAAAAGCAATGGCGGTATACTTTAGACTTTATTTTACACATACATCATAATGTTTAAAAAGACACAGAAAAAAACATATATTTAGTGATGCACTGATAAGGAAATTTCTGGCCAATACCGATAGCCAATTATTTTGAAAACTGACCTCAACACTGATTGTTGGGGGAGGTTCTGCTTAAATAAGTTTAAAGGGACACTCCACCTGCTCAAATGAAAAAATATATTCCAAAAATATGAAAATATTTATTTTTGGTAAGAAAGCACCAGCTCATGCATAGAACAATCACAGAGCACTGTGTTTTATAACTGTATATATTTATAACATTTATAACGGAGAAGGGCTGATCATAAAATGTGATAAACTTTTCTGAGTAATATCTTTTGGTTTTGCACTGTCTGCACTGAATTTTCTTTTGCTATCAAACACTTGCGCCGCTGACGGGCTGCGTTATTCGGCTGCAGCCTTCTTTATTGGACCAGATTCGTTTTTCAGAAGCTCTTCATACTCTTCACTTATGACATTTATTCATATTCAGGTCATCCTCCTGAAATTTTAGCAGAGAAATGTTTGGAAAATGCATTTCTATTTATGTCAAAATAATTCCACAGCAAAGACATTTGTCCACCGTTTTAAAGGGAATTATTATTACTTGTATTTAATTTTACGGGTGCCATTGGCTGTAACCCAGTAGACAGCTTGCAGAGTTACATGAAGTTTTATTTGTTATGACCCCATTTACTTCAGTATGAACAGTTTCACAGATGAGCCTACCATTGTCGTTTTAGCTGTGGTTTTTAATCCTCTCTGATGGATTAAAATTTAAGATAAATCTATACAAGGCAATTGTGAACCCAGGCATTTCATGCCGATGTTTTCCTTATATTTAGACACTGTTAGTAGGCTGGGAGATCAGCTTGAGGGACTGCAGATGTCCATGTGTTCATATCCCGATTCTGAGCTGCGGCCTGACGATAGAGACTCCCTGAGTGACGTATGCGACTCTGAGGCTGCAGTCTGTGACCTGTCCTCCCAGTCAGGCCTTCCTCCGTATATCGGCGCCATGGTAGGTACTCCCACCCTATCTGCTGAAGCTTGGCTTCTCCTGAGATGTTGCACTGAACAGGAAAGAGTTATTTGCATGAGCCCTAATTTATCATCGCTGAACTTTTATATTCATTATACACAGTGTCTTGCATTTGTCAAAGCCTAAATTCTTTAACAGTACAGGTCGCAGAGTGAGAGTGACATACTACCTCGTCCAAAATCCTGTAAGTATTCTGAATTGGAGCTTTGCTATTTAACTAGTGAGCAGGAAGGTGTTTTCACACATCTGCTCCCATTCCACAGTTATCCAGCCGCAGCTTAAGCATCCTCACATGAGGAATGTGAAGAAGACTGATCTGGTTGCAAAGTAAGCTGTATAGTTATGATTTCCCACCATAACATCATCCGAGTTCTGGTACAGTACTGATTTGGCTTGTTTCACAGGTATTTCCAGTACAAACAAGACTGGGAAACCTTCAGAGTACCAGGAGAGAAGGATCGGAAAGAACTGCGCTGGGAGATACGGGTATTTTAATGCTTTAGATTATTGCTGACTCTCATGACGGCCCTGCTGTATACGGCGCTCCATCTGTACTTCTGACAGTAAAGTCATGAAATGGTCACAGTCAATGATTTGGCATGAATGTGGCCTAAAACAAAGTGATCAGTCAGTTTGACTTCATTATTTAGTTGCCTTTGGAACATATGGATTTACAACTTATTTTTTGTTCTTTTTGTATAAATCAACAAGTATGGTCCTTAGGCAGTTTATGATTGAGCAGCTGAACCGTTGTTGGATGTGGGACATAAAGACCCGTGTAGTTATTGATCTGAACCCCCAACTACAAAATCAATGTCTTTCTGTGACTTACTCCTTTGTTTTGTATCGGAAATGACAATTTGATGAATTGCTTCAGGTGTCGCCTGTTGTCTTCATTTAAAAAGGTGATTAGAGTGAATAATTAGGAGCACTGGGAGTAAAAAATAGATAAATATGACCGTGATCTAAATGGTTTAAGGGAAAATCAGAAAGGTGAGGTGTGTCAATCCCATTAACTGGATAGATGCATACCAGACTTACTGTGACCTACTACAGTGTGGCAGCTGATTTTCTTCTAGTTTATTCCATTCAAACCACACTCACACTCACTGCAGTCTTTCTAAAGTGACAATAGTGCATCTCATTAGTCTGAGTGGCTGAGAAACGTTTGGTCTGAACATCTGATTTTAACTTTAATTGGACTTCAAACTGAATATTTTACTATATAATTTTCCTTTTTGCAGGAGCAAATGATGTACAAAAGCCAGCCTGTACCAGTAAGTATACTTTTAAATTTTAGGCCTATACCCTCTGCGATTCACTTGACCAAGAATACCTTGATCACAGAATGAGGCTGCACAGTGACGTTTTGACCGATGTCATATCTGGTTCAGGCGTAAAAGGACTTAAACCCTCAATGAACTTCATGTATTTCCATGCTCAGGATTTTGCGCCCGTTTGCCTTTGATGTTACAAATTTCAGCTCCAGATAAGGGCAATAACTAATCTAACATTAACAATAACTGGTAATAACCGATGACAAAATTGATCAGCATGATTTTAAAATGCTGGATTAGTGTCGCTTTTGAAAACACCAGCATACCATGTTATAAAGAACCATCCTTAGCAAGCAAAATATGGTGAACAGATCTGTTTCACTGTCACTTCTAGATAGTTATTACAACTGTAACTTAATTAGCAGTTTTCTTTAAATCTTGTTGCGGCCCACCTCATCAGTTGATTGCCTGATCACATGATTATCAAAACAATCATTTTTTGCAGCCCTACTCTGGATATTAATCCGAAGAACATGTCGTGTTACTTGACTTTTTCCCCCCTCCTTCACTTACAGAAGCCTCAAAGGACATACGTGCCAAACAGCTACGTCGTTCCGACACAGAAAAAGCGATCAGCGCTGAGATGGGAGGTGCGACACTATTTAGCCAACGGGATCCTTCCCTCTAATGTCACTTAGATCCTCATTTAGGTGTCTTAAACTTGTACACGTGTGTTATGAACTGTAGCATCTTGGCGGATGCTGAGCATTTTATTTAAATATTTATACACAATGTTTTAAACAGTTGAGTGGTGCTGTTTAGGGTTAGTCTCTGTAGGGGAGCCTGAAGGGGTACAGCGGCGTGAAGCGTGAGTCATGCCACAGCAGCTTCTTCTCCAGGAACTTCACAGCATCCAGCGTGAGCACCAGGCTGTCGTGCTTCAGCATGCTGTGAACGTTCAGGCCTGTCAGGGATGAGGGGAGGGTCAGTCAGCATTAAGGATCTGTGTCACAACACCCTTCCCAAATCACACAGCTGTCGTATTACTGTCTCGACTGCAACATAATTGGTACCAAGCACTGACAAGTAACACTTGCTAGTTCTGGTTCCCTAATTTTATTAGCTCAGGATAAAACAGATTTTTGCTATTGTTTTTAAACTGAACTCTCCCTGCCCTGGATACGAATGTAACATCGCCTCAGGAGACAACTGTGATGACAATAAAAGCTTTTTAAAAAAAAACTGATCAGAGAGGGATAAAGCAATTCTTACCAATGGCTGGAAGAACATTCACCGTCTTTAAACCTGCTGTTGCTTGGAGCAAGTTTTCAGGAAAGGTTTCATTGCTGTAAGTGACATTTTCCCAAAGAGACGTACACGTTCACCAAAAAATGTCATGACTACGAATAAGCACTAACTGAGCATGCAAGTTAAAGGCTGAAGCCTGATGTTATACAAAGCATTTACTTACGCATCTACAATGAGCACAGACTCGCCCCACTGCCTGTGCCGCACAATGTCTAGCAGGAACTCAGGGTCAGGGCTTGGCATCTCCAGATTATCCACAACATGAAGATAGTCCTTATGATAAAGGCCAAAAAAAAAACACTTGGATAATACCCGATTCCAACAGAGCGGTCTACATAATTACATGTACTTATGAAATGAAGCACATAAAATTCACAGAATTTTATTCATTCGGGTATCACAACACGTTTTTATGATGCAACTATATATAGCCATCTGTCGACTGTAGTCTCATTTCATAAGAGCCTCAATAAAATTTATGCGGATGTCGTGGATGTATTTTACGGTCTGCACCATGCCGCAAGAACCAAAACAAACTGATTGTGCTGCCACTATAAAGGTTTAATAAATAGTATGTGATATTGTATTTTATGTCGCACAGTATATTTGACTTCTCTATAATGATACGTAACTGACGTACGTCCTCACTTCTGGGGTGAAACCCAGATGTCAGTTGATGGCTACCTGTATTTTAATGCGAATGAAGAAGTTTACATAAGAACATAA
>JAODLD010000047.1:15970976-15984833 GCA_026781065.1 Mormyrops boulengeri
AGTAAATTAGTTAGACAGGATCTACCTTTCCTAAATCCATGTTGGCTATCCCTCAGAATGTTATTAGAATCCAGGTAGAGTTTGATTTAAGCCGGCTTGCAAGTAGCCACATCCTACCTGAGCCAGCTTAGACGTCAGGGCCACCTTCAGTCCCATGACTCGGACCTTCATGGGCAACATATAATAGTAACTTGTTGGTCCTCTGGGGCCGTGAGAGACACCACCTGTAAATACAAGTTCATATTTGGCATGGTGCTGATGAAATGCAGAAGTAAAGAGGAAACGGCCCAAACTGGCCGTCCAGCTTCCAGACAAGGAGAAACCCGAGGCTGAGGAAAGTGGAACTGAAGCGGCCTTTGGGTACCTCCCCTCCAGAGCGGCGACCTGATGCTGCCGTGCCGCGCGCGGCCACTGCCCTTCTGGGCCCAGGGCTTCTTCCCCCCGCCGCTCACTTCTGCTCTGCTCTTTACTTTAGCGTGGCTCTGTAAGGAACCCAGAGCTCATCACAGATTGTTTGGTTACTTATGGTTATTGTCGGGATTGGGTAGGGTTAGGGTTAGGGTTAGGGTTCTCATTGCTGGGATTAGGGATTGTCCGTAGAAATGAATGTCCCCATAAAGACATTAATATGTGGGCTCGGTGTGTGACTGGCATTTGGTCTGGAGTGTAGCCCGGTGTGGCAAAGGCTCCAAACGCTATTGCATTTTTACAAAAGCAAAATGCATCTGTCTGATGACAGAATAAAAAAAACAATACTAAATCGGCAAGCGTCAGAATATATCATTTAAAACATTTACGAATGGACACACATCCTGTACACATTTTACATAGTTGTTAGATTATATAACAACAGTCAAAAGCTTTTGCACATCCTTTGATCAAAAATAAATGTTGATTATACAGCCTGCAGTCACCTCTTTGGACTGCCTTAGACTTTTGCACAGTACTGTATGTGGCACTGTAATAAACTCCAAGCTTCTGACTGCTAGTGTACATGAAATTTCATTTTTTTCATATTTGAAAGTCAGTTTCTTTTTAAGTTGCTAAAATCTGGTATCTCATGTGCTAGACATTTTTACAATAAGCAGTTCAATTATTTCACAGTTTGAAACTGTTACACTTACGATTCTTTTGAAATTTCTCTGCCAGACTTCAACTGCATGCAGTATGTCAATTCTGAAAAGGTAATACAAATGTGAACTTTAGAAAACTGAAATAGTCAAAATAAAAAATAATCCAGCCTGCAGCCCTTTGTACCCGTATACATATTCCCACTGTTGACTGTTTCCAGTCAGTACGTCCTGCTACAACACGTCATATCACACCAGAAATCTGTTAACCTTTGGTGCGGGGGCCTAAATTAAAAGGGGTATTCCGCAGCTCTACCTTACGTAGTTTTTAACCCAGTGGTCCCTCAGCCTAGATCTCCCAAAGCTCTCATGACTGCAGGTTTACCACAGACATACCACAAGAAGCAGGCCTGGGAAATGCTGGCCCAGCCACAAACATGCAGAGAATCCTGTAGTAGCAAATATCAGCATCACTACAATGGGCGAAGGAAATAATGTACCCAAGTAATTACTGCACGAGCTAAAACAGTTCAGTTCAGAGTAGGGTTGGCTTTTACTAGTATATCATATGATTACTGTCTGTCCTATTGACTAGTAGTGGGCAATATGGCCAAAATTTCACATCACAATATTTTTGGTTAGAATCACAATCCACAACACAGATCACATTTTTTAGTTTGTTTACAAACCAAATCAGAATGTATGTAGTGTTAAAATTTGTTTCCAAAATCTAAAGCAGCAAAACCTAATCGAGTGCGAACAATCTGTAGTGAGTTTAATGAAATACCTGTTGCAGGCCCAATTAAAAGAAATGTGCCGCACTGAAACACATTTTACCATAGATGTGAGCTCGTTTAACCACTTACAGATGTTCAGAAAGTCATACCTGGGGCGCACGGCAAAGACGTCTGGGTGAAGCTCGACTACACCCAGCCGCTCCTCCTCGGGGCCGCTCATGGACTCCAGCCATGCCCGCCTGGGGCGCAGGTGCCGCGCCAGCTTCGCTTCACACTTGTGCAGCACCGGGACATTTGAGTCCGTCGGCAATGGCCGAACTAGAAAACAAACAAAAAAATCCTCTCAAAGACACAAGAACTCTTTTACTAGCTTATAGTAATTCAGCAACAATCTTTTTTTAAACTCCACAAAAAAATGCGAACGGTTACTGTATAACAACACAGAACCCACAACACTTCATGCATAACACACATAACATGAGGGTCAGAGGTCGTTGCAGTTCAACCTCACTTGTCTTAAGCAAAGGCTACGGTTGATCACATTTCAACACATGTAGCAAAAGTGATTGCAATGTTCTCCCCGTAACCGTTATAGATTAAAGGGAAAGAAACGGATTGATAGAGAAAAAGGCCTCACGTCTGCGCTGGACTTCAACCAGGTTCGGGGGAATTAGCAGGTTGGATGGCAGCGCACTTTCTCCCGCAAACGTTGAAGATAACTGGGATAACGAAATAAACAAGAGCAGTGATTAACGTTACCTTTCTATTCAATGGTTCCCGTTATGAGTGGGACACCAGCGTGCCATGTTGCCGAATCCTGACGCCCCGGGTTTATTCAACTGCAACAAAAACTTACCCGTTTACCAAGCGTAAGGCAGCAAACATTCAGCCCGATCCGGAACATGTTCATCACTTTTACTAACAAAACATACACCTGCCTTCCCAATTTCGACTCTCACGCCATTAAGGTCACCTCACCGCGTCGATTAGAGATGACGTTTAGGTTAAATATTCTTGCCTTGAATATGACGTCCGCCATCTAGTGGCAAGGAGGTACCACATGCATCGCCAATACGTGACTCTATCCTGAAATTAAGGGACCAGTTCACTCCAAAACTAAACAATTATATGCTTTAGTGGGGATTTAGTGAACTGCGCCTTTAAGCCTTATGTCTAAAATGAAACGCAACTGACATAAAATGATATATAACGATGCTTTGTTTGCAATTTGTAGAAGTATGTGAACGGTACCTCCCTTGTTAGTAACCTGATCCGCTATATATGTACGGTGGGACACCGTAGCACCCTTTTCCGTCGGAAGGGTACTCTTAGGGACAATTTATGCCATTTTATGGGCACCATATCACATTTTCTTCACTAGAAGGGCACTCATTAAAACATTTCATCACATCCTGTTGCTATACAGGATGGCACATCGTCATACTGACTATCCTATATGAAGAGGGCACGTCAGACATAAAATGCAGCCAAAAGTGCCATTTTCGCTACTGTAAATGACACTTTACTCACGTTTTTTTCAGCCAGGAAAGCACCAGTGCATACCAAATTTATCAGGGATTTGACCAAATCTGAATTTTAAATTCAAATATATTTTCCCGATTTGTTTCTAGACTTATCATTAGGCCTATATCAACATGGTTTTACATCGTTTCACCATGTGCGGCTCAATTAATGATTATTAATTAGATTCTATTTAATTCATTTCCAGTTCATCATTTAATTAATAAATTAGGCATGCATTACATGTGTAAATTATACATACATACCTAAATGATACATAGAATACAGATATACACATCAACATTTACAACATTTACAAGCCTCCATAGATGGGGTAGTGCCTATCTGAGGTACTGAAATGGAGCTGCACACTGGCATTGTAAACATAATACAGTAGTGCAAAGACGAATGACATTAAAAGTGCACATTTGCTGTAGTGCAAAAGAAGAGTGATTATATGAGTATGGGGAGTCATGGGGGCTCAGTTCGGGGGGCAGTGCGTGACAGTGTCGAACGCTACCAAAGGTCATTCCCATCGAAGCTCAGCGTCTCTCGGCGTAAAAAGCACGACGCCATTTTGGCGCAAAAAGCTTCGCTACTTTTATTTTGAAAATAAAATCGCAGCGTCAACCGGAAGTTCCGTCTTCGGTTTGTCTGAGCGTTTAGCTTTGCGCTCCTCCGTTGGGGGGTTCTCTGGCATTGTAAGGCTTTGTGTCTCCTTTCTTTTAACAATTTATATAGATCTTTTATTACTTTATTTGTATTTTGTAATATGGGTTTGCTGTATATAACTTACGATCCCGTTTATTAATAGAAATCGTTATCAGCTACACAAACTACCTCGATTCATCGATATGCTAGCTGGCTAAGTAACTAACATTCATTTTAATCAATATGTTATTCACTTGCATTTGCACTACAGTGATAGTTAATTAGTCTATTCGTATGTTAGCTATAAAATTAGGTTGCTTGTATTTTTTGTAATTTTGGCCTTCAGTCAGGTTCTTGTACTAACAAATAGCGTTACTCCCTTTTCCCTGATATAAAGTAGGACCTGCACAGTCGTCCAACACTCAATGTTTATATGATTTCAGCGATCTGACCATTACTTTGTCTTTTAATCAAAGGTTAGCAAACGTCTGACGTGCCTTTTGAACAATGTATCGTTTTTCCTAAGTTTATAGTATATATAATGTCATTTAGGGATCCCTTCTTTGGTATTCATTTGTTTGGCTCCTAGCCTGACAGAAGAAATGTCTGGTGTCGGAGGAGGAAAGAGGACAGCCGGACCTGGAGGGGACAGCCCCCCTGGACCGGTGGAAAAGAAGGGAAAAAAGGAAGAGAAGACCACCACCACTTTGATTGAGCCTATTCGCATAGGTGGTGTCTCCTCTACGGTCAGTCACCTTGCATCTCACTTTTCTTTCTGTACCGTTTTCAGAGCTCAGCATTGAATTTCAACAGTGTTAATGTTTCACTGCTTGCAGCTGCTTTTCTCTGGATTTATCATCATTTATTAATCCCACTTGTTTTTGTCCTCCGAATTTAAAGTGTTCTCTGTACCAATGTCTTCCAACACAGTCCTCAAGGACCGTCAGACAGTCAATGTTTTTGCTGCCTCTCAGATTCTGGGAGTTGGGAGGTAGCAAAACATGGACTGTTTGGGGGGTCCCCAAGGACTGGGGTGGGAATCACTGCAATATATCAGAAGCACCAGGCAGGTCTTCTGGCTCAGTGGGCAGCACTGTAGCCTCACACCTCCAAGGTGTCAAGAGTTTTCATGAGTTTGCTATGAGGAAGGGTTACATGTGGCAGCTGCTGTGAAACATCTGAAAGAGACTATACCGCCAACCCTTCCATGTCGCAGGGGCTAGAGGCACAGGCCACCCGCGACATGGAAAATCCCCATAAAAGTTTTGGTCTCTTTGGCGAGTGAAGCAAAGCAAGATCACTGTGGGATATCACGTGAGAAGCCGCTGTAAATGCGCTTGCCGTCCTCCAAACTAGCAGATATGGCTACGCGATACCGCATCGCGATGTATTCGCAATTATATGTTGTATGCTCAGTAATCACCAGGGCTTTAGATGAGGGGCAAACATTTGACTGGATGCTGGTTTTTCTGTACTTTACGGATATTTTCTTACACCCACAATTTGGTAAGCAGATTAGTAGTATGCATAAAATATTAATGAGATGCATTTTGTGATGCCAATAATCTGTATGAATTCGTCATACCTTTAGGTTTGTTAAATTAGGTTCTTAGAGCACCACCACATGGTGCCGTTTTGGTAAATCTGGGAAGCGATAAACGGTGAAGTGGCGGCTAACAAAGGGACAGATCAGCAGGCACAACATCTTTGGCGAACATTGGTGTTGTGACGGTACTTTTTGTAGTTTAAAAACCTACATGTTTATTAAACATAATGAATTTATTCAGATTACTAATGTTTTAGGTGTGCACTACTAATCTGATTATCAAATTGTGGGCATAAGCACGTCCGTTTAGTATCCATAAGCTGGCGTCTAAAGCCCTGGTGATTATTACGCATGTGCATGTACATCACTATGTGATATCATGCAGCCCTACTAGCACTGTACATGTATTTTATGCATTTATGAGTTACTAAACTTTGTATGTGTCTTCTGCAGTTTTGCAAATCGCCAAAAAACAATCCGTTTAATTTCTTATGCCGACTCTTTGTGAAATTCACGATGCATGAAGGGTCAAATGTAGTGATATGATGCTTGTTTTTTCTGTGTGCCTCTCGTACAGGAGGAGATGGACATGAAAGTGTTGCAGTTTAAAAACAAAAAGCTGTGTGAGCGTCTGGAGCAAAGGCAGGTGATGGAAGATGAATTGCGTGAGCGAATCGAGAAGCTGGAGAAGCGGCAGGCCACTGACGATGCCACGCTGCTCATCGTCAACCGCTACTGGAGCCAGGTGTGCTGCGGATCTCTGACTGGCTCTTTCACTGGCTCTGTGGGCAGTGGTGGCTTAATGGTTAGGGAAGCGCACTTGTAATCTCTGGGCGCTGAATTAGCTGCCCCCTGCTATGTTACTTATGGGTTAAATGCAGAGAACACATTCAGTGCATGACTGTGCATTGTGTACTTACATTACGCAATGTAAGGTTATTATTGTCAATGAAAATTTTCCTCATTTTCCTTCACACTTGACTCATTTCACAGTTGGATGAAAGCATCCAGGTCATGCTCCACCGCTATGATCCAGAGGTGAAGGCAGAGCCTGTTCCTGTCCCGAGTCCAGAGAAAATGGAGACGGAAGAGGTCCAGGAGAAGGTTCTGGAGGAGGAAGAGGAGCAGAGGCCTGAGGAATCCAGCAAGGAGCCTGAGATGCTGGCAGACTGTGGTGGCGGTAAGACCAATCTCACTGTCCCTTTTCTGAGTGGTGGGGGGTGCTGCCAGTGAAATCCAGGCATGAAGTTCATGATAAATGATACCAGAAGCAGAAAAACTTTCATTCATTGTACTTTGAATCTGCTGAAAAGTACATCCCAGAAGAGAGTGGCATGTGCCGGTGTCACGTGGCCTTGGCAGTGAGACTCATGCTTCTCCCTCACCACCTCCTCCTTACACCCAGGCCACGCGTGCCCTCCCGCCCCCCTCAGTGACACGGCCAAGAACTTCCTGTGTGCTCTGGGCAGCAGCAGTGAAGAGGAGGTCAGCCTGCAGCTGCAGGACCGCATGCAGTTCAGCAAGGAGGCCGTAGCCCGCATGGTCTGCGCCTTCGACCGGCTGCACCAGCGCATTGAGAGCCTGTGTGCACGGGTGCAGGCTGCAGGTAATTCAACCCCATGGGCGCTCATCTCCGTCACCATAGGCTACCCGCTACATGCTGGGCTCTGGCACTCTGAGCTGCCACACTGTACATTATCAGTGGTGACTTTTTACAAACTGTATTGCCTGCTCACACTTCTCTCCTCTGCCATGTAAAGCACAGAGAGAAATCCTTTTCTGATCAGCTGTCTGACAGGAAATGTGTGTGTGTGTGTGTCTTTCCCCGTCAGTGTGTGAGGATGATCATCAGCGGGATGTCCTGACTCTGAGCCGTACCCTACTGCAAGAAAACAGCCAGTTACAAGACCTGGCCTCGTCCCTGCAGGGGAGACACCATCGTATGTCCCTGGAGGTACTGTCATTCATTCACTCACTCACTCACTCACTCACTCACTGACTGACTGATTGCATTCCACTCTCTCTTGGTGCCCCTTTAAAGGCAAATTTATACTTCACTTTTTCACATGCCCACGCACAGGGTGACGTAAATTTCATCATCTGCGGTGTCCGCGTCGACTGTGCCTGTGCAGCCCTGATTTCGCATCTTGTGGACTTTTTGCTCGTCAGTACATGTGAACGGCGAATGTGACTTAGTGTTTCCAGTAGGTGGCAACATTGACTTGCACTGAGCGGTAGTCAAAGGAAAATGAGTACATGAAGAAGAGTGCTTGTAGTTATGGTGAGCAGCTATGAGGAAGTGCAGAGATACCCACTTATATAAGCAGCACCAAGACGTATTCCAGTGCATGAATTCATAAGAAATCGCCCTAACACTGGAAAAGGAGGGAATGTCGGCAGGCAGTGATAGAAATATATTGTTTGATATGTCACGCACCCTATTGCATATACTATGCACTTTAGTGTTTTTGTACCTCTGTATGCAACATTAAAGATTATTTGTTGTTATTCATTTTGTTAGTTGTTTAACAGTAACACTTATTTACTATCTGATTTAATATCTGATTTTTCATACCATTATTTTATCAGTAATGCATTCTAAGCTTTCAGTCCATGCTGCTAATAATACTAACGTTTACACCGTATGCTAGGTGTTGGTTATATTGGTTAGGCATATTTGCTTGTTTAAGGCATTGATTTGAAGGAAGGGGGAGAAAAAGAAAATGTCTTCACTCTTAAACATAATCGGCCTGTGGGTCATTCTCACAAACTCATTACTGTAACATCAGTTTTCTCTAACTTTTAACATTAGTTTGACAGACTTATTGTCTAATGCCGATCTTGCCATCTTGCCTCTATAGTTAGTCAGGTTGCAGTAAAACGAATGACATTACAAGAGATTAAAGGAATTAACTTGCATCTTATAGTAATTCTCTGTCATGGGTTGCTTGCAGTAAAATTCAAAGATTTAAAAACATTTTGCTAGTTTCGTGCTATTTAATTTTAAAATTGTAATGGTAGTGCATGTTTGGAGAAAAAGGTTCAGAGATTACATCAAAGCTATACATTACAATTTTAATATACCTGAGGAGGTAATATCAAGCACTGTACAGTGTTTCACTGTAACGTTCAAGTTTATGAAGTTTTTACCTTTTGGATTATTCAGTCTGTTTTAATATTCATATATTCAAGACATGAATATAGCCCTCATTGCTGGCATCCCAAAAAAATCTGCATAGCATAAGTGATATGATTGTCTTGTACAGTGTGAGCTGCGCATTTTCACTCAGCGGTTTGAATCCCTGCAGCTGAATGTTTTTCGCCCTTGTTTCTCTCTCGGCCAGTATAATGAACTGGTGGACAAGGTGACAAGCTCTGAGACCAAGGTGTCAGAGATGGAGACGGCCGTGGAGGACCTGCAGTGGGATATAGAAAAACTTCGAAAGAGAGAGCAGAAGCTCAACAAGCACTTGGCCGAAGCTCTGGAGCAGGTTTGCTCTTCAGCTTCCGATGTCTTTTCCAGCTTTTTCTTTTCTGGACGCATCCTTCCACCCCCGCTTTTTTGGATAATAACACTTGTGAAAATGTGGTGCATTGATGGAGATCTTTCTGCATGTGCTCATGTTCTCAAACTCTTCACTTGTTTCAGCTGAACTCTGGGTACAACTACTCCGGGAGCTCAAGAGGACTTCCAGGTGGACAAATAACCCTCAACATTCAGAAGGTGAGCACTTGGCAGACCTAGTTCTTTATGTAGTTTACCGGCATGTAGTAAGCGCTATCATTTGCTCTATACCTCTCTTGTGAGCAGATGTAACTCGTGCACAGCCAGTAAATGTTGTGAAATGTTTTTTTTTCCAGTTTGAGCTCTTGAATGCAGAGCTTGAGCAAAACCAGGAACTAGCTAACAACCGTATGGCAGAGCTGGAGAAACTCCAGCAGGAGCTGCAGGAGGCCGTCAGAGAAAGTGAAAAACTCAAGGTATCCATGTTGCATCATAGCCAGGCATGTGCATGAGGCCATTTTCAGGGTGGGGTTAAACATGTACACGCGGGGATTTAACATGTGCACGGCACCGGGCTAATTTCTATTGGATCAAAGCGTTGTATTTACTAGTGTTTTCCAAGGCTTCCCGGACATATTTGAACCCCCATATGGCTTGGAAAGCTCTACATGTCTGAACTTAGTCTGATGATGACCTAAAAAAGAATGGGGACACCCGTGTATGGGACACCACACACACTGGCCACTTTAGGGACACCCGTGTATGGGACACCACACACCCACAGCCCAGAAGATGCCCACTCTGCCTCCGGGCTTGCTTGCCGAACCTGCAGGCTTTTGTCCTGTCTTGCATGGACACTATATTCCTGGCCTTTCACTTTGCCATTCCATCAGTTAAGACCTACTGTCCGTATACCTGGTACAATTCAACTCGCCTTACATTACAGCCAGTCACTGGGTTAAGAATATCCGACTTATGGACATCTTGTACTTATGAATTAACTGCCATAAAGTGTATTATATTAAATTGGGTTAAATACAAAGGCTTGTGATAAACTGAAGCATTTCTGTGACGGTTTGTCGGCTCGAAGTTCAGTACAGTGCTGTATGTAGTTACTTTTATTATTGTATAATAATTATGCACTATATTGTACTAATATTATTATTTTTCTGACTTATTCCACAAGACAGACTTAGGGAATAAACTTGTTTGTAACCTGAGGACTGCCTATATTCTCCAGAATATTCTGACTGACTTTGATTATCCCTTGATGTTAGTCATCTATGTCCACTTCCCCAAATTTTGTTAGCACTTGATATTTGGAGTAAATGTAATATTTCTGGTTGCTATGATAAAATGAGCAGGTTTGTTACTTTCGTAAGAACACCCCCCCAACACACACACACACACTCTCAAAACTCATCAAGCTGCTGGGGTTTGTCACTGGTTAGTGTTGCACCCAGTTGTCTACACACCTGACTACTTTTAACAATTGAAATTGTTAGATTAAATATATTTCCAGTGCTGTAGTTGGGTATCACATTCAGTGGAGCAACATGCTGTTCTGGCATTCAGCAGACCCCATGACATTCAGTGTCGTAATAAGGAGAAATGCTGCCCTTTTTAAATAAAAAATTCTGCACTTTATTTTGACTACCGCCCCCCACCCCCAAATCCCAGATGGACCTGCGGAACATCCCAGAGGAGGTGGTCAAGGAGACCCCGGAGTATAAGTGCCTCCAGTCGCAGTTCTCGCTGCTCTACAACGAGTCCCTGGGGGTGAAAACGCAGCTGGACGAGGCCCGGGCCCTGCTACTGACTGCCAAGAACGCGCACCTGCGGCAGATAGAGCACATGGAGGTAGGTGGGGGGGGGGCACAGGGAGGGGTACTGTTAAAGTTAGATTTACATCAATTAGCAAGACCAGAAAAAATTTGTGTGTTTGCAGTTGTTATTGCCCCATATTGCCATTTAATCACAATTACCTTGCAATGTGATCACGGCAGCCCCACTAACAAGCATGTGAACCCAGCAGGGCAGCGATGCATGGTTATTAAGCCATGGAATTAATCGGGTTAATTGTAAATGAGGTCTCGTATTGTCTACCTTTCATGTAAAGATCCTTTTAGTAGTAGATCTCTCAGCATGCACAGCGTTGCGCTGAGACGTGTGCTGTTTCCTCTCTCCAGAGTGATGAGCTCTCCCTGCAGAAGAAGCTGCGTACCGAGGTCATCCAACTGGAGGACACATTGGCCCAGGTCCGCAAGGAGTACGAGATGCTCAGGATTGAGTTTGAGCAGAACCTAGCAGCCAATGAGCAAGCAGGTATTTCTGGCTCTCTTCAGTTACACAGCTCTCTTTACGCCTGCTTTTATCCGGCGCGAACACACCCCCGTTTTACATCTGCAGCTCGTTCATCTCCATCCCAGTTCTTTACCAAGTCTGAGCATTTGGAGCCTGAAGGTGGAGTGGTGTGTAGCTCAGCGGGCTTGTGATCTGTGCCTATATCCAGAAGGTCATGAGTTCGAATTCTGTGGTTGGCAGAGTAATCATATCACCCCTGGGCCCCCAGGGTGCTGGCTGGCTGCTCTCTGACCCCAAGCTCCTGACTGATGCTGAACTCATGTTGCTTGGGACAAAAGTAGCTGTAAAACAACAAATTAAATGTATAAATATTTGATTTAGTAGTAGTAGTAGTAAGTTGATTACTTTAAAGGTAATTTGAGCTAAGCAACATGGTGAATTCAGTATTTTATACTGTCCAGTTAATCTGAGAAGGTAGAGCTCATTGCCTGTCTGTTAATGGCCATTCATACACAGACTGCTCTACACAAAGGAGTTGCTCTACGCAAACTGTGTAGCTGCCAGTTCATGTGTTTGGCATCTCTTTGCACTGTGGGAGGAGAAACTCCTCAGAAACAAAGGAAGGCTATTTGGACTGACCTCAGATCTGTATCCGGATTCCCATGTTCACACCTGGATTTGTCCGCGGCATTAGCGTCGCCATGCCGGGCAGCTCAAGCTGTATGTATGTGGATGGTTTTGCAGGCCCGATTAACAGAGAGATGCGGCACCTCATCAGCAGCCTTCAGAACCATAATCACCAGCTGAAGGGAGACCTGCAGCGCTACAAGAGAAAGCTCCGGGAAACACAGGCTGAGATCAACAAGGTCTGCAGCCTTACCTGTGCTCCTGTCCCAGCATGCATTTCTATTGCTTTGTTTATATACTGTGTGTGTCTCCTGCTTCGAGCCCTGTTGATGACATGTAAGCTCTGTCTGTCTGTTCAGCTGCGCTGTCAGAGTGGGGAGGTGGGAGTCTTAGTTTTGGAAGATGCCGGGAATGACGGAGGGGTGGATGTGAAGAAAGAGGAGGATGACGAACAGGAGGAGGAAGAGGAGCGGAGGAGAGAGCTGGAGAGGCAGCGAGCCCGGGAGAGGGAGAGGGAGGCAGAAAGGGAGCGAGAACGTGAACGGGAGCAGAGGGAGAAACTGAGGAGCGAGGAGCTGAAGAGGAAGGACTGCGACACGCTGAAGATGCTCAGGGCCGAGCTCAAGTGAGTGTGCCTGAGAGCCTGGGGTTTCCCGGGTACTGCTGGGTATGAGGTCACGGCCGACCTCAAGTGAATATGGCCGAGACTCCAGGGTTTACCATGTACTGCTGGGTATAGGGGCTTGAGTCACATGGTCCCTGTCCTGCTGGGTATAGGGGCTTGAGTCACATGGTCCCTGTCCTGCTGGGTATAGGGGCTTGAGTCACATGGTCCCTGTCCTGCTGGGTGGCTGGTGATTCAGACTGAAGGTTTTACTGGAGTTCAGGCTGGAGAAGCCGCCACTTTCTCTTGTCTGTTTTTTACTCCAAACTACAGAAATCAACTGCAGCTGATCCCACCCATTATTTGCTAAAGTTAACGTTTTCTGCAGCACTAATTAGAGTGTAAATTAGTGCGGATTTAAATACTGTTCCATATTAATGGTTATTAAAATCATTATCCTATCTGTTTGTTTTTGTTTGAGCTGGAAAATGGGAATCTTGCTACTGAAAGACACAATATTATCTGCTTAATTAAAATTATTTGGGGTACAACTGGTGTGTGAGACATTCTTCAGTTTCTAACCCACAGGTAGCTAAATATCCATGGAGCTACCACACCTCGCCATAACACTAACCTTTTAAAAATCTTAGGCAGTCAAAGAAAATGTTTAGAGCAGTGTTTCCCAACACAGTCCTCGGGGAACCCCAGACAGTCCACGTTTTTGCTCCCTCCCAGCTCCCAGCGCACCTGTTCCAGGTATTCGGTGTTCTGATTGG
The DNA here is from genome assembly GCA_026781065.1 of Mormyrops boulengeri. Lineage (NCBI taxonomy): Eukaryota > Metazoa > Chordata > Actinopteri > Osteoglossiformes > Mormyridae > Mormyrops > Mormyrops boulengeri. The sequence continues at coordinate 15,984,318 of JAODLD010000047.1, forward strand.
CTGGGAGCTGGGACTGTCAGGGGTTGCCCGAGAACTGGATTGGGAAACACTGGTTTAGAGCTATTTGTCTAGGCAGTAAATGTATATTTAGACGCAATTTAACATTAGAATGTCTCACAATTAAGAGTAACACAGTAAAAACAAACAAGAATTTCTTCTGTTCTCCAAAAAATTTATATTTTATTGGATGGCCAGATGAACACAGCCTCAGTTCCCATCCCTCTCCTCAGGGGCTCCTCAGCCATTTCATGTATTTGTTATATTTCACCACCGGTTCAATTAAATTTATTCAGTTAACAAAAAGTCACCGAGGACAGGATTAGCCATGCGTGGTGCATTAGTGGTCGACTCAAAAATATATATGGGTGTATCGGACGGTCGCTTCAAATACAGGGGTGGCTTTAGGAGAGGAGACCATGCTGTGATAGACTTAATATCATAGTTTTACACCAACATGAAGATCATTGAAATATCATTTTCCTTGACTGCCAAAGACACTCGCACAGTACTATACGT
>JAODLD010000047.1:16026750-16068197 GCA_026781065.1 Mormyrops boulengeri
TAATGGAATAATCTCCCGATCAAACTCCGCTTCCCGAAAGTTATAAACTGCCTCCGGAACCCAGTTAAGGTACAAAACAAAAATAGTGATGCAGTTAAGTCTTTTTTGGCTCAGCCGAGCCTCCTCTGTTGCTGTGAAATGTTATTTGTAAAAATCACGTTATTTGTGCCTTTCCGAATACCTTATTCGGTTTCGGCTCCACCCCTAGTTAATACCCAAAGCTCGTGACCACAGCTGAGGGTAGGAATGTAGATTGACTGTTAAAAACTTTGCTTTCTGGCTCAGCTCTGTCTTAACCATGACAGAAAAGTACAGAGTCCACAATACTGCGGATGCTGCACTGATCTGCCTGTCGATCTCGTTCTCCCTTCTCCCTTCACTCAAGACCTCGAATTACTTAAACTCCTCTGCTTGAAGCAACAACACCCCCCACCAGGAGAGGGAGATCCACCCTTTTCCAAAACTATGGCCTCAGACTTGCAGGTGCTAATTCTCATCCTGACTGCCTCACACTCAGCCACAAACCGCATCAGTACATGCTGCAGTCGCAGCCCAATGAAGCTAATAGGACCACATCATCTGCAAAAAGGAAACACGTGATCCTGAGGCCACCGAACTTGATCCTTTGATCCTTGAGCCCCTTGACTTTGCCTAGGAATTCTATCTGTACATTTTCTGAACAGAATCTGTGAGAGAGGGCAGCCATGGTGGAATCCAGTACCCACTGGGAATGAGTCTGACTTCTGGGTGATGTGAACCAAACTCCATTTATACAGGAACCTGATGGCCTGCACCAGTACCCCATACTTCTGAAGCACCACCGACAGGACTCCCCAAGGGACACAATTGTATGCCTTTTCCAAGTCCACAAAACACAGGTAGACTGGTTTGCCAAACTTCCATGGACCCACCAGTATCCTTGTCAGAGTGAACTCCAGCATTCCGCTACCAGGAGGGTATCTGCATTGTTCCTCCTAGATCCGAGGTTCAACCAACATGCAGACCCTCCTTTCCAGTACCTCGTTATAGACCTTCCCAGGGAGTGTGATACCACTGAAGTTGGCACAAATCCTCCGGTCCCCTTCCTTAAAGATTCAGACCACCACACTAGGCTGCTGATCCTAAGGTACTGTCCACAACCTCCACACAATGTTGAAATGGTATGTTAGCCAAGACAGTCCAGGAACATGTAGAGCTCGAATCTCATCCACTCCCGGAGTCTAACGACCAAAGAGATACTTGACTACTTCAGTGACCTCAGCCCCTGTGGTGGCCAAGTCCTCCTCTGAGTCTTTCAGCTCTACTTACTGCAGGGAAGACGTATCAGTAGGATTATTTAAAATGAATCGCCACCTTATCGTGGTGGAGAAGTTTGTCTGCTTCTGTATTCCTAGGAGCTATGTAGGGTCTCCCAAGGCAAACTGGTCCTACGTGAGCAACCAGACAAAGTACGATCCAGAAAGATCCCTAGGATAGAAACACTAAAGATCATGTCACCCCACTTGGATTGGGGAGACCGAGGCCCTATCCTAGAGGCAGGTCTTGGGGGGGAGGGGGGAGTAGCTTGTGGGTGAGCACCTGGTGCCTGGGCCTTTACCCTTGGGGCCCTACAGGCATAGCCTGAAGAAAGAACACCGGTCCACCCTCCTGTGTGCCTGCCACCTGCAGGGGGTGGGGGGTGGGTGTGATGTAGATTGGGTGGCAATCGAAGGGAGTGGCCTCAGCGGACTGATAGTTGGCTACCTAATATTTAAAAAATGTTTTAAAAATTATTTGACATTCTTCTTTAATTTATTGACAGATCAGTTTTAACTCCGACCCTGAATAGGATAAGTGGTTTCAGAAAATGGATGGATGGATCAGTTTCAAAATGCTTGATAATTTGCAGGTTTCTCACAAACATAAAATTTATATTACAGAAAGTTTTTGAGCTTAACTGGCACTTTAATCCAAAGTAACCTACTATGATCACATTAATCTTTTATTGTTTATCTAACTGCATACCGGAGCCATCTTGTTCACAGTAATGTCTTTAAAATGCTAATGGTTTTTACAGTATTGCAAAGGATTATTAACAGCTTCATCTTAAACCCACAGCCCCCGTGACTCTGGACCCCAAAACAGCACACCCCTCTCTCTGTGTCTCTGATGATCTGACCAGCATGAGACTCACCGGAGTTTATCAGCAACTTCCTGACAACCCAGAGAGATTTGACTCATGTGTGAATATGCTGGGATCTGAGGGGTTTAACTCAGGAATACACAGCTGGGAGGTGGAGGTGGGGGATAAAACTGCCTGGGCTGTAGGAGTAGCAAAAGGATCTGTTAAGAGGAAGGGGGAGATTACAGGCAGCCCGGAGAATGGATTCTGGGTTGTAGCTCTGAGGAATGGTGATGTGTACAAAGCATGTACATCACCATCAACAACTCCCCTCAGTCTTAAGAGGAAACCACAGAGGATCAGAGTGCGGCTGGATTATGATGGGGGGGAGGTGTCCTTCTTCAACCTCACTGACATGTCACTCATCTACAGCTTCAAAGACACATTCACTGGGGCCCTATTTCCATATTTTAATACAGGTACAAATACAGATGGTACCAATCCTAGAGCTTTGAAGATCTGCCCAGTAAAGGTATCTGTGACAGTGATGTCATCCCAATAAATGAGTCTGTGACAGTGATGTCATCCCAATAAAGGAGTCTGTGACAGTGATGTCATCCAAATAAAGGTCTCTGTGATAGTGATGTCATTCCAGTAAAGGTGTCTGCGACAGTGATGTCATAACAGTAAAGGTGTCTGTGACTGTGCTGTCATTCCAGTAAAAATGTCTGTGACTGTGATCTCATTCCAGTAAAGATGTCTGCAACAGTGATATCATCCCAGTAATGGTGTCCGTGACAGTGATGTCATCCCTTTAAGGATGATTAAGTGAATATCTGTCACCTGCTTGTGGTTATACACTAAGGAGTGGGAAAGTTCTTAAGTAAAATTTCCCCCCTTTCTTAGATTAGTTGTATCGATCAGCTGTAGTAAATTGGTTGTATTCACTGTGTTTTTTTGTGTTATTGTCTTGTACTGTAGCTAATTTTAATGTGCTCAGTATATCTGTGTGCTCTTAGCCTCTAAATCACTTTGGACAGAAGCATCTTTCAAACGAATAAATGTAACTGTACTCACCCCCCAGCTTGTAAGATCTCACTAGTTTCTAGAGGTCCAGCTTGATATGCAATGATAAAACAGTTTGAGGTTAAGGGTTCAGAATAACAGTGCCTTGTTATTCTATTTATCATTCAAAATATTTTGAAATTAATTAAGGATTGCATAAGCACTTTGCACATTGAATTGCCGATTGCAAAATGTATTTTCAAATTACATGCTCAGATTAAATATTGAAATGACAAATCATGCTCTGACTGAATATTGAATTGAAATATTGAAATTATTATTATTTTTCTTCATTTAGATGGGTCACATTCTCAGTTAGAGACTTAACCGAATCCCATAGTGAGGCGTTTTCTGCAGCGAGTGTTTCCACCTGCTGCTGGCTGAATTCCAGAGATTCCCTCAGGGATTTGTATTCCTGATGTAGAATCTTGACCAGAGACAACCTCACGTCAAAGCTGGACAGAAGCTTGTCAATTGAATCCACAATGTCGGCAAAGACTCTACCAGTCGGCGATGTTGTTCCGGGCGACTTCTTTTGGAGGACGGCGTCTTGCTGTTGGCTGGGGAAGATGCATTTTGGTTCTTCTTCATGAGTATAGCGTTGAAGTACCAGTCAATGCATTCTTGGAGAGATTCCAAATTCCCCTCGCTGTCCTCGCTGTTCATTCAGGTTTTTCCGCTAGGTCTCTGGTGTCTGACGTCACCTACAGCATTTCCGTTTCCGGCCTACTGATTATTCCTAAAACCCAGCTGGGGAGGGAGGGGGCAGCTTTTAGTCACTATGGTCCCAAACTCTGGAACTCAAACTCTGAGAAAACATAATATTAACTATCACTCCTATGCTGACGGCACCCAAATATACATTTCAGTTACGCCTAACGACACCACACCTATTGTCACCTTAAATAAATGCTTACAGGGTTAAGAGGTTAAAACCAGGGTCGCAGAAAACTTCTTATCACTAAATGTCACTAAAACCGAGGTTCTGTTGTTTGGAGGCAGGTCTGCAGATAGGAAGTTTATAATCTCCACACTCCACTCCACAGTGTTGAAGTTCTCTCTCAGCAGCTCAGCCCGTAACCTAGGTGTCATCTTAGATACAAGCTTCTCATTTAAATCACATGTAGGTGCAGTATCGAAGGCCTGCTTCTTACAGCTACGCCGCATCAACAAACTGCCACGATTTCTTACTATTCAAGACACTGAGAAATTGATACATGCCTTTGTATACAGTAGGTTAGACTTCTGTAATGCTCTATTATCTGGGAACACACACTGTACACTAAATACCTTGCAGCGTATTCAAAATGCAGCAGCTCGAATTGTCACCAGGAGCAGGAAGTTTGAACACCATAACTATGGCTGTTGGTGCTGCTGTACAAGTCATTTTCATCTACTATGCTTGTCCGTTTATGTGTCAACACATGTTCTGACCATCCATGCTTTCCGCCTTCCCACATGTCCGGGTGGTGCCTGGGTTGGGCATCATCTGAGCTGGAGTCCTGGTTTAGTCCCATGGACATGTGACATCGCAAAAGGGCCATACGAACTATATCATCGTGGCTGCTGCCTTCAGTGCCCCCCGACACAGCTGAATGTGGTGAAAAGATCTTGGCCCCCCCTCAGAGACCAACATGGATAACAGACTCATTAATGGACTTTGTCTTCATTCTGAATCTCAGCATATACCTCCCTTTTAGCAAGCATGTCCACTCTTTTCTGTTCTCAGTAATGTTTTCATGCCTGGGGGGGGGCAGCCAGTTGACCTTTCACCCCCCAGAGGTTTTTTTTCTCACTCATTCTGAATTTTTGGTTCCTCTCCTCCTATATATATATATATATATATATATACACACACACACACACACACACACACACACACACACAAAGTGTTGGTACTCACAATGTAATATAAACATAATCCACACACACACACAAAGTAAAAGTGCACACGCAGTGTGACAGCAGTTAGATCTGTGGTAGGAGTAACGGATGTGTTCAAGGTGGAGGTAGAGTTGCATCAAGGGTCAGTTCTTGTTTGCTATGGTGATGAACAGGTTGATAGACGAGATCAGACTGGAGCCCCCATGGACTATGATGTTTGCAGATGGCACTGTGTTCTGTAGTGCGAGTAGGGAGCAATTTGAGACCCTGGAGAAGTGGAGATATGCTCTAAGGAGGAGAGGAATGAAGGCCAGTAGGACTAAGAATAGTCAGAATACATGTACATGAATGAGAAAAGAACAGTGGAATGGTTAGGACGCGGGGAGTAGAGCTGGTGAAGGTAGAGTAGTTTAAATACTTTGGGCTGTATTTTCCACATGCACAAAGTGCAACACAAAGTGATTTTGCTAGTTTCGTACCAGCACATTGCTCATTTTCACGCCATGCATGCATGTTGTCAAAATAGTAAATGACTTTGCCCCCGCTTTCCGCTTGTAGGAGTGGTGCTTTAAACGAGGCGTGGCTGGGCACATGGTCAGCACATTACTATTCTAAGGCAGCGCAATGTCATTGCGCTATTGACCAACAAAAACCACATCTAAAGTCAGTGGCACATTGTTAAAAGGTAATTAAGTGGTGCATTTTATAAACGTGCGGGTACACGACACTCGTTACTGACACAGATACGTGCTTGAATTGCACTAATGACATTTTAAAAATTTCATTCATATGCATTTTATTATAGACTAAAACTGGTCCTTTCACGTAATCATACTGTTCAATAAAACACCAAAAGAAAAACTATATATATTAAGTAAAGAACAAACCATATTATTAAAATCCTTTTGAGTTCATTATCAGAATTAGGCACATACTGTAATTGAAATTACATGTAGATTGCTGAAAAAACATTTCAGATATTTAGATAAATCATGTGGAACATTACAATGCAGGCCTCAGAAGGTTGCTGCGTTCTCTGTGGCATGTTGTATGTTGCGTAACATTGCCATGCATGATGGATGTCTGCTGGACATAAATGAGGAGACATCAGAGGACTTTTGAAGGTGTGATGCTGAACTGCATGTGTGATGACAACAAAGGAGTGAACGCCGGCAACAGGAGGGCAAGGAGGGATCAGCTGGTAGAAGAGCCTAATCATCTCCAGCCTGGTAAGGAATCTAAAGTGTGAGAGTAGAAACAGCCCTATTTGCCTTTTATTTGGACATTTTATAACACTTTAAAAACTGTAGGTTGTGTTTTGTTTAAACAAAGATCGCACTTTTATTTATATTTTGCAAACTGCAGACCCAAAATGACAATAAAAACACACACACGCATAATTAAGTTCCTGTTTCCAGCTGCTGCTCTCGTTCAGCAGTGAGCTTCTGCTTTGCTTGTCTTCTGACATCATTATACCGCTTTCGACACTGCGCGGGTGATCTGGTGATGCCAGAAAATGAAGACACACTCGCTGCTCATCCCACGCCTGCTTCACCTCGAAAGCCTTCTTGGAACAGTGCTGCCCCCATAGATGACGTGCTCACGCCTTTTCACCTCGCGCACAAGCACATCCACATTTTCCTTGGCTGAAAAGCTATGTGGCTTGCCGGGGTGAATGTGCCATGTAGTAGCAATCGGCAGTAGACCATGCACCGCTGGCTTTTAAAGGTGAGGCGGCATGCCATTCCGATTGGTTCATTGCACGTTACACCCAAAACAAAGCCTCTGAATATTTAAGAGAGTTATCTTTTCCCGCCTTGCACTGGTGCAAAGTCTTTTTATTATTTGTATAAAAAAATTACATTTAAAGTTTTAGTATTATTAATATTATATATTTATATCATTGTCATCATCTAACAAAACAGTTCAGAAATACACATCAAACTGAAACCCTGCAAATAATTTTGATAATTTAGGGATAAAGTAAATGTTAATTACAAAAACATTCATCATTTATATTTACATTTTCCTTCACAATCAGGGCAGTTCTTATTAATACAATTTAGTTATGACTGACGATTAAAGGAATTACAGCCAAATACACAATCATTTTCAGTTTATTACCATTGTTACTACTACTATTTGACTACTATTATACTACTTACACCAAAATATATTCAATGTCAAACTCTCACAATAGTAGAATATAATATTCATGAAATCTATATTGGCAGAGACCTTAAAAATAAGTAAAAACAATAATGTTAAAATGGTATTTAAATCAAATGTATTTAGATACTTGCTTATCTTTACCAATGAAGTATTTACAAAATTTGTGGATATATCACCAAAGACTAAATATTATCACAAGCAATTAAGAATGTTTTGATTCTGATTTTGAATATAGTAATTTTGATATTTATATGTTTTATTTTGTTTTAGAACATTTTAGTTCATTATTTTTTTTCATTTCTGTTCTATGTCTGTCCCAAAATGGAAATACATGTTTTTATGGTTTCTTTGTGCTGTTGACAACCTAACTCCACTTTTTAAATATGTGAAAGCTATTATTCTGCAGGAATAAAAATACTACACATGAATGTAGCTATTGTAAGCTGTAAACAGTCAATGCTAATAAATTACACCAGCTTTTAAAAATTGTTTAGCTTTTAAATTTTTAAAGAGTAACAGAGTAACCACTGATTCACTAACTTTTAACTGAGATGTCACCCGTACATAGAAGGTCATTCTTCTTCATTTTTACAGTTGTCTAAGCTGCTATCCAATAGGTTACATTCATCTTTTGCTTTCTTGTCTTCATCGCTGCATGTGAGGGGAGCTGTGTCCACATTACCGTTCCCCTCCTGCACCGGGAAATTTTCCAAACCCTCTTTTTCACCTTCCACTGCCTGAACATCCTCATAAGTTTTCTCAGTGTCTTCAGGGGGGAGCATGTTTCGCTTGAAGAATCCACACTGCAGACAAAGGCAGAAACACAATCACCATACATTACCTTCTTGAAAGAACTCTGAAAGGAAAATGATGTTTTGTTCTTGCTGAGCCTCTGTATGACTGTGTGAAGTTTGTGTGTGGTTCCTTTGGATTTCCTGGCACAATCCAGTTAGGTGACAATGCAGTTGTAAATTGTCCAGAATTTGTGAGTGTGTCTTCTGAGATGGACTTGTGTACCTAAATGTTACTGAGGATGACTCTCCTATGCGGTTAAATGTGGTAAAACTGCAACGGTAGTACTATTTGAGGGAAATGGTTGAAGGATCATTAAATCAGAACAGTAAACATCATTTTAATATATATAATAAGAGGGGTAAATGTCAATTGCTCTGAACAAAATTTATTGTAACTTTTCGTCTTTGTTGAAGGATTCTCATGTTTGTGAGAATGACTACATATAAGCATAGCAAGGCTACTGCCAGTTCTCAAAATAAAACATTTAGTAAATTTAAATTAATTCAGCTAATTCAATTCAATGTAAACTAGAGTCATGTAATCTTCCATATCCATATAGTCTGTATATACTGCACGTTCTGGGCAGCCCGCTGGCTCAGTACGTGACACTGTTGCTTCACTCCAGCAAGGCTGGGGGTGTGAATTTTCCCATCAGTCTGTGTGTGGTCCCCCCTCCCAATCCTAAGACATGTAGAGACGCTAATTGGTGTCTCTAAATTATCCACAGTATATGACTGTGTGGACTGGCATCCTGATCATGCATGATGTTCCCCATCCTCGTGTTTCACACAGCCTTGAACAGGATACCCCCCCCGCCCCCATGACCCTGACCAGGATAAGTGGTTAGATGAATGGAAAGATATATGCTTACCTTATACAGGATGACAACAATTACAATTAGAAGAATAAATCCTCCTGCAGCTCCCACCCCAACGATAAAAGATTTATTGGGAGGAATGATCATCTCTGCTTGGCAAATAATCTAGAATGTCAAAAAGTGGTCAGTAATACTGCAGCTGAAAGCACTCTGCATACACTATAATAGTAAGGGGTTTGATATGCCCACAGCCGCCAACGCGCACAGCCGCCAGCGCGCACAGCCGCCAACGCGCACAGCCGACAACGCGCACAGCTGATTTGGGGGATGTGGCTCATTGCAGAATCTGCTTTCTTACCCTCTTATTTGCTCACAATCTCTCCTGCCATTTTGTTATAAACTGGCTTAGCAGACATATTCCTCCAGATACAAATGCATTAAATGTATTAAAACCATGTTTTTTAATTAGCCAATGGTTCAACAGCAGAAAGCAGATCTAAGGTCTAATAATTATCTATCTTAGATGCTATTAGATGTACAGCAGACATGACAACACGATGATGACAACAACAGCAATAATAATAATAATAATAATAATAATAATAATAATAACAGTACTGATAATAGTAATAGTATTAATATACCTCTGCTTCATGGAACTTTATGGTGTCATCTTGGCTCTGTTAAGAAAGACAGAGTTTTTACCACTCTCATTACATTTTTTTTCCATATTTTATTTACAGACAAACTTTCTGAATAAAACTTACCTTTGAGTTGCTTGAAATCTGAACGTATCGCTGATTATTATAGCTGAGTTTTGCTTTGCTTACGAACTCCACTTCAAATCGGTTTTCATTAAAATTTAGGCTCTGTGGGAAAGGAAATTAGTTCTTTAATTGACGCAACTGAAGCTTGAGGTTCCGAAATGAATAAAGACATTCACTTCCCAATTACCATTTTGGCTTGACAGTTTATTCTCTATCTAAAAAACTGGGGTCATCATGTATCTGAGGACTAAAATTTAAATGTCAATATATATATTCAACAGTAAAGTATTCACCTCTTGGCTAAAGTGATCGTGCACTTCAAAGAAAACTGATGTCGTTTTTGCAATATTAGTGGTGATCACTGATTCAGCGCACCCCTGTGTAATGTCCTGAGGCAAACTATTCCCAATGTATTCCAAAATTTTTCGAAAAATAGTTGCTGGAAATATGTAGGTTGTCCTATGATCAAGGTCGTCTAAGATTTGGGCCAAAACGGTACGATTGTTGGCAGTAACAAAGAAGTGTATTCTCTAATAGGAGTCTAGCTAAAATACACAATCATATATACCATGCAATGTAAATGTATTTCTGTGATTGCTGAATAATTTTAAAACAAAATGAATTACATTTCAGTAAAAAAATAGCTAAAAGGAACTTTGATGATATTTAGTTATTAAAGAAAAATGCTGATAGTCTTCCAAATACTACAGTATCATTTGATCCAGGAGGACACCATTTTATCATGCTGAATGCTTTCATCAATGTCTGAATACTGGCACGCTGATCTCAAACAAACAGGTAAAGGCACTGCCAGTAGTTTTCACAGGCCTTTCAAAGTGGAAATGTGGGTGTCTCTCAGAAATAAAAACACTGAACTGAACTGACACTGAAGCTTAAAATCAGTTGGCTTCATTGACATCCATCAAGTCACAAACACGAGACACCCACTAAGCCACGTGCTTTACACAATAACATTATAATACAAAACTGCGGTCGTCAAAGTGGTGCATGTCATAAGACACTGTAGGTGTTCCTGTCTTTCTGCATCTTACCCCCTGGTATTTCTCTTGATTGGAAAATTTCACTGCTGCAGTCAGTGTAAACCGAACAGGCAAACCTCTCTGGAGACTGGAGATTTCACATCGGGCTGTCTTACAAGGGCCCTTGCAAGCCTGTAACAGACATGAGTGAAACATGTCAAGCTTACGTACATACGTGCAAAATGACATATGGTGACCAAAATACTGACATGTACACTATATGGACAGAAGTATTAGGACACACCTCCTAATCATTGAATTCAGGTGTATCATTCAGACCCATTGCCACAGGTGTATAAAATCAAGCACCCAGCCATGCGGTCAAGTTAACAAGCATTTGTGAAGGACTGGGTGAATTCAAGCATGGTACTGTCATAGGATGCCACCTTTTTCAATAAGTCAGTACTTAAAATATCTTCCCTGCTAGATATTCTACAGTCAACTGTAAATTTTGTTGATGTGTAATGTTCAGTAAAATCTTGTTCAGTACATAGAAAGTGAAAGATATAAAGACTATTTAAATTATGGAAATTGTTAACAAAGAAATACCCACTTGTGCTGTGTTTGAGTCTTCAATTGTTCCACATCTTGCCTGGTGAAAGAAAAACTTTGCAGTTTAATACCCAGTATTCAAAACCACACTAATATTTAATGCTGTAAAGATGTACGAACGCTAAACACCAACATCCTCATTCTGTGTGACATACTCTTGCCACACAATCCCCTTACAATAGAGGGAGGATAGAAAGAGGTTATAATTTGTGTTCACTACATTCAGGATCAATCTGGAAGATACCCACATACATAATATTACAATATTACTGATTTGTAATGTTACCTGGGAGGAAATGATAGGATGAATCGCCATCACAAAATCGTGTTTCACTTCACTTACAAAGTAGAAGGTAACATTGACTGGTAAAGGTATAGGACCCAAGTTCTTCACCTACAGGATTAAGTGAGATGTGACATCATTATAGTTTTTAAGATTGTTTTGTACCTTCATGAATATCAAATGAATTCAGCTGAGCATCTATGCAATATTTAGAATATGTGGACAAAAGTATTGGGACACAGCTCTTAATGACTGATATCAGGGGTTTCATTCAGACGTACTGCTACAGGTGTGTAAAGATCAAACATCTAGCCATGCAGTCAGGTTTACAAGCATTTGTGAAAGAATGGGTCATTCTGAAGAGCTCAAGTGAATTCTAGTGTGGCACTGTCATGGGATGACATCTTTGCAATAGTACGTAACTACTCGTAAAATTTCTTTCCTGCTAGATATTCCACGATCAACTGTAAGCAGTATTGTAGTGAGTGTTCAGTACATGTTCAGGTGTGGTCACTCCCTGCATGCTAATAAGGAACACCTGTGGCTGGGATTCGGGGGGGGTTTATAAAGAGGACACTTACGTGGGGATGGGGGAAAAACAGCCGGTGGGAATGAAAAGGGTTTTTGTCAGAGGAACTTTGGGCTGGGACGGCTGTCAGCATTTTGGGAAAGAAAGCGCGGTGTGTCCATCGCTGGTGTTAGACCGGCCGCGGACGAAGTTGGTTACGGGGGGCGGTAAATGATTAGAGAAGGATAGGAACTGTGTTTGTTTTTAAAGGCTGGCAGTGAGGAGCAGAGGACCGATATAAGCCCCGTCAGCTGAGGAACTTTAATTCCCCCCTTCCCTGGAGAACACGGGGGAGCCGGGTGTGCTTCTCTCCAGGGAAGTAACCACCTTTTTAACGTTGTATTTTTGGGCTGAATCCGCGGATTATGGTTATGAGCGGGAGGGTGGGGTTAGACGGCAGGCTGGGAATGTTTCCGTTTGGTGCCTGTAGGGGATGCACTAGCGTGTGGCTATAAGCTTGCTGTGGTTTACATTATTTGGATCTAAAAACACAAAGGTATTGTGACTGTAAGCTTGCTGTACCATGCAGCGGGAACATCATGGACTGGACTTCCATGGCCGAGCAGCTGCATGCAAGCCTCACATCACCAAGCACAATGCCAAGTGTCAGATGGAGCGGTGTAAGCATGCCGCCACTGGGCTCTGGAGCAGTGGAAATGTGTTCTGTGGAGTGACAAATTATGCTTCTCTGACTGGCAGTCTGATGGACGAATCTGGGTTTGGCAGATGCAAGGAGAATGTTACCTGCTTGACTGCATTGTGCATAATGTAAAGTTTGGACGAGGAGAGATAATGGTATGGGGTTGTTTTTCAGGGGTTGGTTTAAGCCCCTTAGTTCCAGTAAAGGGAACTATTAATGCTTCGGCTTACCAAGACATTTTCGACAATTCTGTGCTTCCTACTATGTCTGAACAGATTGGGGAAGGTCCTTTCCTGTTCCAGCATGACTGTGTCCCAGTGCACAAAGCAAGGTTCATAAAGACATGGTTGGGTAAGTTTGGTGTGGAAGAACTTGACTGGCCGACACAGAGCCCTGATCTCAACCCCATAAAAGACCTTTGGAATGAACTAGAACGCAAATTACGAACCAGGCCTTCATGTCCAACATCAGTGCCTGACCTGACAAATGTTCTCCTGGATGAATGGGGAAAAATTCCCACAGACACACTCCAAAGATTTATGGAAAACCTTCCCAGAAGAGTGGCAGCTGTTATAGCTGTAAATTGGGCACCAGCTCCATACTGATGCCTTTGGATTTAGAATGGGACGTCATAAAAGTTCATGTAGGTGTAATGGCCAGGTGTCCCAATACTTTTCTCCATATGGTTTATATATAGTGTTACCTTCTCATTGTAGTTACAGCATTCGATGCAACTTCTTATAATAACAAATGGTGAAGCTTTATACGATTTTTATGGTACAGTAATGTCATTACGGAATATTAGAAATATCACCTCAAAAACTTGAGTCACAACTTTTGGTTCTTTGTCATCTGGAGTGAAGTTAAGGTACATCACAGACTCCTCATCAAGACTTTGGAAAGAAGCATAAAGTTATTATATCAAACTGCAGTAACATACAAACATGATATACTGTAGCAATAATCAATAATGATAATATAAATGATTATTTATTCATTATGAAACAAAGTATGTCGTCAGCTTACATTTTGACAGCAAAGTCAACACCATACTGAACGCGGAGTCCTTTTGTTACTGTGTTATTGGAAGATTTCCCATTGTCACTGTAGAAACGACAGTTAAATACATTTAGTACCACTGTGAAATATACTGGGTATAAAACGAAATTGCAAAAAATATATGCTAGAGCCCGTTGATTACGTTTGCAAAGCGTAAAGTCGGTACCTGTAAGGTGTGATATTCATCTCCATTGTATCACTCCAGTTGTACTTATTAGAGATACGGAACATAGTTTGAAAAAGAGCCTAAAAAGGAAGGATTGAAAAAAGAGATATTGACACAAATAATGGCTGTTTGGTTAGTGTCGCATTTTTATCGATAGTTCGATAATCTTTTAAAATGTTAATTTAATGTTATATCGAACAGTTATCACATAATCAAAATCTAAGTATACAGACAAATAACGATAAAGGTAAATATTTATGTAAATGAGTTATTTTGCACGGATTTTGGTACACCTCAGTGAGCTCCAGCTCCCATCACTGTCTATACCAATAATTCATATCTGAAAATTGTGATACACATGGGGTTCATACCAGCTACCGTACACTAAAGCGTTACAGTTTCATTTCAGCATTTCCATTTTTTAGACAAAGCAAGTACAAATCACAAACCTAAGATAACATAAACCTATAATATAAAAGTGTCATTTGCAAATGGATTTAAACTGAAAATGCCTTAAAAAACAATTCCAACCATTTATTCCTTACTGGGACTACCCCAAGAAGAACCGGGTGCTTGGTGCTTAAAGATAGTAACTGTCCATACCATGGTTTTGCTTGCGTAGACAGGACGGCTCACACTACATTCTGTCCTGTCATTCATATCATCCACGCCACGACAGTTGGTGAGAGTTTTCCTTGTTTCCTGTCAAAGAAGCAAAGTATAAAGGAAGCAATTTGCACAATTGCGTAATCAGTATTTTTACTTAATTACATTAAGCAATGCCATGGATATGGGAGCGTAAAAAATAATCTCATTCAAAGGTACTTATGCAGAGCCTTGCATATCTTCACATTTAACAATCCTCCGACACTTGGCACAGTTCCATAAGTACTCACAATGTTTACACTGGATGAACTTTTCATACCCGTAAATGTTTGCAAAATTACATTCATTCATTTACAAAATGACATTCATTATCAAATCAACAGTTTTAAGGCCAGCACATTAATATCCTGAAATGTTTTGGGAATAAAATTAGTACACAATGATAATAAAATATTAAACAAATACTAATATTAAAATAGCATGAATTTTGATATTTCATGATATGGCAACAAAACTAATGTAATTTTAGATTAAAAACAGATTTTTAAATGCACTATTTGTGTTAGACTGGCATACATTACCTTTATAACGGATATCTTGGAAAAAGACAGACCGGGCGGATAGCCAAAGATCAGGCTGGTGTTAAAGGAGTCATCCCCTCTGTTATACAAGCTCACTGTCACATTGAAATAGTCCTGGTCGATCACCAGCAGTGTAGGAGTTCTGTGGAGACGCGCTCATTCAGACTCATTAAGGCATTATTTAGAATCAATGAAAATACTTCTCATAAGATTAATGTCATAAACAGGACGTGACGAAGATACAATCTATTATTTCATGTTACTAGGCAGCATGAAGTGCCCTTAAAAGTCCAAGACGGTGAAGTGATGTGAAACTGTTTTTGTGCATTCAAAGGATTTGAAATGAAAAATACACACAGCAAAGAGTGTTTCAAAGCAGCCACATAATTTAGTTTATGGTTGTATAAAATGTATATCTTTATGCAGATTCCCCATCCAGTCCAATTCAGTTATTATTCATTAGCTATGATCCAGCTGAATAGGGTAAATAAAGGCAACTCCTGCAACGGTGTCAGAAGATGCTGAAGATTTCTTCTAAGTAGAAGATCTCTCAAAAACAAGTACATTTTCAAACGTTATATCTGTAGTGAATAATATGTGCTAAGTCTGTCTGGGACAGCTTAATTAGCAGTCCATTTCAATTCCCATTCAAGGCTATCATGTAGGTTGTCATCATCTCCCTGCAGATACGTACGTGAAGTCGAAAGTCAGCTCCAAATCTGAGATGCATGTGGCATTTTGGCAGTTGCTCTGAAATGGAATCTGAGGTACAGACAGAGAGAGTCTCCATCATCATGGTTTGGTTTAAATTGCCAGATTTTCTCATGGTATATATGGAATAACAACATCAAATGCCAAAAACATAAGTAATTTTGAGGTAAAACTTATTAATACAAGGCAATAAAACACAAAGGAAAGAAAGCGATTCTTCTGAATACATAAAAACGAGGGAATACACACACATTACTGTGCTAAAAGTCTTAGGCAGTCAAAAGAAATGTTTAAAGCTATTTATCGCAATGGTAAAGGTGTATGTGTTCAGAACAAAAACACAATTTAACAATCAAAACATATGAAAATTAAGAGTACCGCTACAGACACTAACAAGAACTTCCAAAGAATCTCCAAAAATGTACTGATAGTGATGGATAGCTAGATGAACACCGCTTCAGTTCCAAAGCCTCACTTCAGGGGCTCCTCAGCCATTCCATGTGTTTGTTACATGCAGCTCAATCAATTAAGTTAATTAGTCTAAGACGTCCGAGAGGAACTGATTAGCTGTGTGAGGTGGGGTGCTGCTTGTCATGTACCGTATGATGGGTTATTGCAAATACTGGGGTGGTTTTAGGAGAGATTTTGAAGTGGCAAAGCCGACACACTTTGACAGACATAATATCATAGTTTTACCCCAAACATGAAAATCATCTGAGCAATATATACACACACACACACACACACACACACACACAACATCAACACAACATATACTGTGACCTACAGACTCACACTGAAACAGCAGCAAATATTCAGGGACACAGACACAGCAAGATTGGTACCTCTAGTAAAGCCACAGTGACACTTTCAGGGTCAAGAACGGCCGTCCCTTCATCTGCGGCCTGGGAGAAGTTCAGTTTGATGGAGATGGGTGACAAAGTGTCCCTCACACAGCTCTGAGTTAGACAAGTGAGGACAAATTTAAAAGCAAAGCATTTTTAAAGCTTACATTTCTCTTAATACATAATTCTTCATAGTAATCCTACGTTCAAATAAGTCATTGCGCACTTTTCTGGGAGGCGTTGCCCCACTGAAGTCACTTTGCTTTATCTAAGTGGACTTAGGAGTTTTGACCTCTCAAAATGCAAGTTTTCTTCTACATCTGCAGGATCTGCAACTACATGACCAGCACTGCCACAGCATAAATGTGGGCAGCGTGTAGCTCAGTGGGCAAAGCCTGTGTGCCAATAATCAGAAGACCACTGGTTCAAACCCAACCTCAGCATGTCTGCGGGTACTTGAGCAAGGCCCTTAACCCCCAGCAGGTGCCTGCCCTTCACAGACAGCTTACTCTACAAAGAGCAAGTTGAAGGAGGCATAAACAGAGAATTTCCCCACAGGGATCAATAATAATAATAATTATTATTAAATCTATCCATGTCTCATTTTCTCATCTCCCCTGGATTAACTACACAACTCAGTTCTGCCTCCAGACTGCAACCAAACCCATGATTTGTACCTTCAGTTCATCTTAACAGTGGAACAACCTCGAGCAAGATTTCTGAGTCTGTTACTCATAATATTCTGAAATCTGTTTGCTCCTCAGTTGTAAAGCTCTTTGAAAAATATGCATGTTATGTTAATCAATACAATTTAAACTTCATAATAAAGTTTTATGAAATTTAAATAATAATGTTAAATAATTCACATGGATATTATAAATAAAATGAAAACTGAGCAGAATCAAACATTAAATTTAAAAATGAATAATTTCATTAAAGTAGAATAAATGTTTCATACAAGCATTAGTTGTTAGTGTTATATGCAAAGCTGTATATGCAAAGTAACAGAATGTGATTTTTTCCCCTATTCTTTTCCTTTATCAATACTAATTGCTCGTCTTTGTACTCCCGCCCCCTTTGCCCTGTTATTCCTGCCCTCCCCCCTCTTCCCCTCCACTCATCAGGCTTACTGACGCACAGGCATGTAAACAAGATGCGTTTTGCACTGTATGCCGAGCTCCATTGTCATGCATTTTTGCTCTTTCCTGGTTGATGTATCATGGTGGTCCAGAAAGGCGCGGCTTCTTAGTCTCGTACTGTCCAGATTCAGCTCATAGGACACGTTCATCCATGGCGAAGCGCCCCCTAAGGGTGAAGCAGAGGCCTCATCATTTTCATACTATTCACTGTGCTCTGCCTGGTTTCACCAGAAGTACTATATTACGTACAGTAAAACATTTCATAGTGTAAAAATGTTTACCCCCTCCTGGATACATTCAGTTATACAATGCGGTGTTTCTTTCAGTAATGCTGAAAGAAGCTGTCTGAAGAGCTTGGTAAATCTAAACCCTGATTTGGCTCAGCACAAAAGTTCTAGATGTCTTTGCTGAAAACGTCCAATGATGAGCGAGGAATGGGTTACATAACCACAAGTCAGAACCAAATATCAAAATGGACGAAGCTAGAGGGTGCAGTAATGGATTTTAGATGCTGCATCAGGACCTGGACAACTTCCCACCACAGGAGTGTTATCATTTTTAACCACAATATTAGTGACGTCAGCCCATTCATAATGTTTATATCAGGGGGTTGTAAGGGCCATGCCATCTGTCTTGGCACTCCATCCCTTTCCTTGTTCATGACACAACACTTAACACATAACCTCAAAGTGTGCTTATCTTGAAAAACGAAAGATTTTCAGTAGGTGTGTCCAGACTTTTAACTGGTACTGCATATATTAAAATACAGATCAAATTAAATGAGGCAACAGGATCAGCAAGCTTAACACAAAATACATCATCACCATGTACTTAAGGCTTCATCAGAGCTTAATCAGATGCCATCCATCAGTAGAAGAAATACCTGGTCATGTGAAGAAGCTTAATGAATTCAATTCTGCATTAATTCTACTGCCAAATTTCAGCGGTACATTGTATCGTATTGTTGTTCTTACCTGTAGCGTTTTCTGTGGACTCAGATACATTAAAACAGACAGTCAAGTTTACGATATTAGATTTGCTCTCCATTTCAGTCAAACAAACAAATCTATCACTGCTAATCTTCGGAGGACTAAAGGTGACGTTGGCTGATACTTTTAGAACTGGCCGGGACCTGAAAGGGTAACAGAAGCAGTGGAATGTAGGAAGTAGCACGAAAAGAAACAGATTTTAATCATAAATATATAATCACCATCATTATATAACCCCTCAGATATTGAGTCAAATCACAGTGTAACGTGGTTGGCCTATAATTATCTTTTATTTTTATTAAAATCCTACTTACTTCGTGAATCTCATGAATCAGTTAAATGTTTTTGATGCCGATTAAAAATGTGATAGTTTTATGGGAAAATGACTTTCCTACAACAAGTTATTTGATTTGTGTTAAGCAAACTGAACTCACTTTAACAATACAACTTTTCCTTTTGATCCAACCACAATGTCTGTCAATCCATCATCTCCCTGGTCCATCTTTCCGTCAATTGACAGGCCAAAGAATTGTAGTTCAGAAGACACCTTCTGGGCTGTAATACGCTAGGGGTGAGTAACCACAGTGTTAGACTCTCCCAATTTACTAGTCATTTTAATGTTTCTTATTTTCTTGAGAACAAAATTTCTCTGTGATCTCCAAGCTGTTTGTACCCTACCTGAAAAAACTGAGTTTGAATGCCTTTGAGTCTGTCTCCCAAGTAGATATACACTGCCCCCTTCTGGTCATCTTCTAGAGGTGCCCCAACAGCAACATCTCGCAACTTATCCCCGTTCAAATCTTTTAAAGATGAAATGGAGAATGCAAATCGACCCTGAGATGTCCCAGAGACATTCATTTGTAGGGACAATTCCAGCTGAAAAAGACAAAGGAGGAAAGAAGGAATAATGTTAAAAACAAACAAAGAAACAGTACAGATATTTTATGGGTTCAACTGAAATTAAAGAAGCTGATTACGAGAAAGATCTGCGTGTGTTTACTGACACTTCTGTGTCTCACTCCAACCAAGATGCTGGGCTACATCTCCAGGTGTGTGGAGTTTAAATGAAGGGAGGTGATCCTAAGATCATATAATTCCTTTGCCAGATCTCACCTTGAATACTGTGTACAGGTTTGGTCACCTTACCACAAAAAGGACATTTCTGCTTTAGACGCGGCCCAACGCAGGGCTACAAGAATGATTCCTGGCCTTAAGGGGATGTCTTACGAGCAGAGGCTTGCAGAGCTTAATTTGTTGAGCCTCAAACAAAGAAGACTAAGGGGTCACATGATCCATGTATATAAGATTCTAACAGGTCTAGATGCTGTTCATGCAAACTGTTACTTCAAAATAAGTTCTAATTCAACAACCGATGACCACAGTCAGAAATTATGGGGGACACTTTAGTTTGGATCTGAGAAAGAACTTCTTCTCACAGCGTGTAGTTAGAGTATGGAATAGTTTGCCCAAATGAGTAGTGCAAGCTAAAACAGTAGATTCCTTCAAATTTGAACTTGAGAAGATCTTGCCAATTTTAAATTATTAGTTTAATTCCCTCCAAGTGAGCTCGATAGGCTGAATGGCCTCCTCTCGTTCGTAACTTTCTTACGTTCTTAATGCTGTCATCAAAGTAAAGGAAGCTATTTTGAAGAGTCTAACATTTGAGAAAATATTGAGATGCTGAACACTTCTCATAGTCATGAGAATCAGACGTGTCCAGACTTTTGACCAGTACTGTACTGCCCAGCCAGTAGCAAGGACATAAGATACAAGAGGTGGCCGCTATACAAGATGTTTGCTTTTATAAACAAGTCAAACAACTATATACTGTTGGCAAAGTGCTGTAGGATCGTGTCGCAGCCCTGCAGCCTCACTTCTTTTTAAGGTTGAGCTGAATGTAAGGATGGGAAGGACAGACAAAGCAAATACATCAGGGGCCTGCATGTGGAAAAACACGTCCATGAGTAACGCGCACCATCTCGCATTTCCTTACACTTGTTTCCACCGTTTTTCTGCCACCACAATGTGTGCGTAACTGTGACGTCCACTCCAATTCAGTCTATAAGCGCACACATAGTACCAGCCAAGAAAATAACAGTAATAAATCAATGCGGACTTCTAATCTTTCATTTATAGTATTTAATTCTAACTGACAATACTTAACATGAATTATACAAGCAAAGAAATTGCTACAGATTGCTTAGGCCAGTGCTTCAGGCTGAGGATCAGTACCTGTGGTCAGTGTTAAATACCAAAATGATTTACTGATGTAATACACTTGTAGTCCAGTGTAAAAAGTCTAAATGAGAGCGATTATAAGTCTGAATTTAATAATCAGTAAATGATAAATGCATCAGGTTTTACAAATAAAGCAGCTGAATACTAGGAGGTACATAAAGATAAGAAAATAAAACAATTGCTGATTACATATGTATGTACATTTCTGTGCCCCAGAAGCCATGGGCTCAAAAACCTATAATGCAGGGTTTATAGAGCATTTACCCACTTATACCACAGTCAGCACACATTTTGGTTACGTGTTTGTAGATAAAACCGGCCTTTGAGCCCAAGCAGTAGGCAGTTTCAGACTAACAACTGCCTTATGCTCTTAGCCAGACACTATTTTCTATTTATTGTGTTGTATATAACCAAAATGTTTATTAGTAGTAGGCTTGGGCAACATTTAATTTTTCACCGTTCAGACATTATGACTGCAGTATTTGGTATTTCAACTGTATTTTAAAAAGCAATGATATTCCGGTACAGTACAACCATGGGGTTTGAACGCCTCTTAACCAGACCAACTGGGACGTCGAACGGGTCTGTCAAATTTTTTTCAAATTGTGCCTCGGGCAAAATCTTGGAACTCGACTCTTCCTGCTAAAACTTGCATGGGCCGAGATGTGTTCAACTTTACCAACTCGGACGAAAAAAATCTTGCTGCAACTCGACTGAAAATTTGGAAACTAAAAAAGGAGACAGGCCTGCTATAACTTGTACGGATTGAGACACGTCTCCTCTTCCAAAAAATAAGCCCTCCATCCCTCCTCTTCTCCACCTGCCACTTCTAATATGTCATTAGCTCACTGAGGACAGGTAACGTGCTCACAAATGGTCAATTATGTCATGTTTATTGCTTTTGTATGCATGCATTTTCATGCGTGTATTAGCTTTATATTGATTGGTAATGCTTTTTATCATTAGTCAGGTAGGTACTGTAGATCAGCTTAAATAGGCAATCTTTTGGGGGTCTGGAATGGATTAGATTCATTTACATTATTTCTTAGGAAGTCTGGGGGGGATACAGAGGTACAGTTTTGCCAAAGGAGATCTCATGGTAAGTTGTGTTACTGGTTATACTGCTCAAGCCTAAATAGTAGTTAAACTGAGAAAAGCATTTTTGGTTGGTAAATAATGTCTTCAATTTAAAGGCGTATAAGTGAATTAATGCTGTGCATTATGAGTTTTTAAACACGATCCGTGGACACTTCACTTCGGAGCGTTCTTCACCTCTGCAGCCGCACGTTTAAAAACGTGTAACGCACAGTTTGTCATGCATTAACCGTTACGTAAAGGATGAAAATGAACATCACCTCAGAAGACATGCTGAAGACGTACATCCTGCCCTCCTTTGGAGGTTCGTGAAATAGGGGTGCCCCCACCAGAAGAAAGTCTGTTTCATCATCAGAGTCTATGTCTAAAGCACAGAGCTCTGCTCCAAAATATGAACCAATCTGAAGAACGCAGACGATACAATTAAGAATCAGGAGAAAACATACAGTATCAGTCAAAAGTCTGGACATATAAACTGAAATTCATTTGTTTTTCAACAAGATAGCGACCCTAAGCACACCTTGAGGTTATGTAGTAAGTATTATCTTGTAAACAAGGAAAGAGATGGAGTGCTGCGATAGATGAACTGGCCCTCATAATACCCTGACTTAAACCCTATAGAGCTGGTTTAGGGTGAGTGGAGTGAAGAGTAAGAGCAGGTAGCCAAATTTTGTTCTGGAATTTGTGGAAAATCTTCAAGACTGTTGGAGAAGCATTCCAGGTGGCTACATCTGGAAGGTAGATGAAAGACCCATGGAAGCAACAGGGTCTGTTTTGAAGAGTAAAAAATTTGACATAATTTTGAGATGTTAAACATTTCTCTTGTTGTTGCAATATTACTTCATTGCCTTGGGGCTTTTTCCATGAGGTGAATAACGTAGCTAAAATAAAGACAAATGCATTAAAAATAAATGTGTCCAGGCTTCTGACCGGTACTGCGACTGACAACAGTTTCGGTACTTTATTATCTTATAGGACACATATTTACAAGTCACAGTTGAATACAGGAGATGTTTTAAAAGAGAACAAGTGAAGATATTAATTGTTATACTAACCTGTTGCCCAGTTTCTCTGTGTTTCACTGTCCAACTTATGTCACCCTTGTAAAACACTACAACTTGCCCCTTATGGCGAAATCGCGGAGCTCCAGAAAAATACACTTCGTGTTTATTTTTCTTTCCTGCTGCCACTGAGTATCCTACAAAAACACATAAAAGCCACACATTCAATCAACTAACAAACAAAAAAATAACATCAACAGAATGTACCATACTGACAAGTACAGAGAAGCATGAAAATATTCCACTTCTATTATGTTTCTAAAATGATTTTTATTTGAAAATCTCTACCGGAATACAGGCAGTCCCTAGGTTCCCAAAGTCTGTCTTTAAGTCAAATTTGTACGCAAGTCAGAAAGATAATACAGAACATAATAATTTTACAGTAATGATAAAAGTACATATGGTACTGTACTACACCTCAAGCTGACAGCTGAAGCCACACGTTCATTATCATACCCTGTTATATTTAACCCAAATGTTTAATATATTAGGCCTCTTGGCAGTTCATTAGTATGTGCCAGTTGTCCGTAAGTTGGATGCTCTTAACCCCGGACTGCCTGTAATGTATTTTACTTCAAATTCCTGTTAGATGTTCCAACAATTCAGTGACAACTAGAACTAATATTCAGACATTCTGCCTGCCTGATCTTTATCACAGTACCGTACATTAAGCATGCCCAGTGTATTACCCATGTAGGAGTTCTCCTCCATTTCTGAGTCTTTCATTTCTTCATACGTGCTTCCTGGCATCTTGATTTCAGTTAGAGAGCCACGCCAGTCATCAGATCCTACTGATCCCAAAACTAAGCTGTCCTGCAGAAAAAAATGAATTGAAGCTTTCAAATGTGAATTTAATGCTTGATGCTTAATTTGCTCTTGCACTTTTGTCATATTTGAATCATGCTAAATAATATGAATTATCTCTCGACGGGTCTCTCATATATACACCTGCCCAGAATAGGTTACACCTGGAATAGCAAAATACTCATATCATAATATCTGCCATTTCCTCAGCGTTTGTAACTGTCAGCATTGGGATCATCAGCCATATTTAAAATGAACGTAAATATTTTCACCAAAAGGTTTTTAGAGATACTTGGTCCATGTGAGATATGCTGGTCTAAATGCAGTGTGTATAGAATGTTTTGCAGTCCTGCAATATCCAGCTGAATATCGGAACGTAAGATTTCAAAAACAAAAACAGATAATGTAAACTAAGTGTAAGTGTTTTGTACAAGACAGCCCCCAGATCAAAGTTAATACAGTACTTAGTGGAAGCATCTTTTGCATGCATTGCAGGTTTGAGCATGTCAAGGTGCATCTACACCAACTTCACTAATCCAGAGGGAGACATATTTGCCTGTTCTTTTTTGCAGAATTGCTCCAGCTCAGTCAAACTACTCGTGGTTAGACCTGCCCTCATCAAGTCAAACTACATTGATCCTATTGTCTGGCTGATGCTGTACAGTATCTCTTCCACTTCTGGAAAATGGTGTTCATGGTGCCCCAAGGGGTCATTAAACACTTTGAGATCTTCTTACACTCTTCTCCTAACTTAACATTAACAACATTAACTGAAATCCTTTTGAATGTACTTTTCCACCCATGGTGGATTTAAAAAAAGCTGTGGAACTAGACATCAAAAATCAAAAATAGACATCACATATGGGAATTAATTGTCATGTCTTGTTATTGCTTCATTGATTGGTCATACCTGATTGGTCATACCTGATTGGTCATAAAGCTGCAGTTGCATTTTGGAAGGGAAGTTTGCTTTTTCAAGCACGGCATTTCACCGTTGGAATTTTAATTAATTGTCATAATTTGTGATTTTTGTGACGCATTATTGCATGTAAAATATTGTATTCATTTCAATTTTAAGGTGTATTTCAATAAAAAGGTATGAAATCTGAAAGGAGGCCCATTGTATACAACAAATAATAAAAATTGAGGCTTCAATGTTACAGTTGAAAAGTGATAATGACATATATGCTTCATCATTAAATTAATAAATAATTCATGCCTGATCATTAAAAGAAAAAATAGGGTCTCACCTTAAGATACACAGAACTGAAGCCACTCTGTGACATTTCCTTTGTGAGTTTCTTGCTAAGAGCATTTTTGGTACCTAGAATGAGGACAAAGTGGAGTTTACACCGTGAAGGAAGAAAACGTACAACTTGTATAGTCCATCAATCCATCCATCCATCCACCCATCCATCCACCTTCTAAAACCGCTTGTTCTATTCAGGGTTGGGGGGGTCCGGAGCCTATCCCAGAGGTGACGGGCACAAGGCAGGAAACAACCCAGGATGGGGCACCAGTCCATTGCAGGGCACAAGGCAGGAAACAACCCGGGATGGGGCACATCCTGATTCCCATTGCATCACCTATTTATTGTTTACTCATTCATATATTTACTATCTTGTCTTCCACTGAATTGTCTTGTATTGCACTGTTCTTGGTCCCATTGTTCCCCATTACACCCATCCCCTTCCTTGAAATTGTGGCACAAGAATTTTAATGTGTTCCTCCGAACACATAAGACTAGGTGCTATTGGAATGACATCAATGCATTCCCCCTTTCACACTTCCCTCACATCTACAAAAATCTTTATTAAAAACCCAGTTGTGTGTCACTTGTCTCAATGTAATCTGATTAACGTAATCTTGTTAAAAGCGCTATATAAATAAAATTGAGTTGTGTCTCATGAAGAGCATGATTGGATAGGCCAAAAGACAATGTCACTATGCTATAAATGCTTTAGCGGTACCACCTAAAACCTGATTTTAAAGTGAAATATACACATAAACTGACTTCTAAACCACAGCAAAGCCAAGAGGGGAAAATGTGCCCAAATGTGGGCCACATAATTTGAAGGATGCTGGGCTGAGTGTAGTGAACTCTTTCCCTGTCTCCTCTGTGATTCTGAAATTCACTCATAAAAAGAAATGAATGCTAACCTTTTTCCAACATCTGTACGTCCTGTCTGGGAAGATTCTCAGTCATCCAGGTGAAACTGTCTGTTGCTTGAGTCATGGCAACTGGACTTCTCTCTTATAAGGTAGAAACGTTTCACTGCTCATCCAAGCTGCTTCTTCAGTCTGAGGAAGGTTGTAAGTGTCCACAACTTTATCCTCCCAGGTAGTTCCACTTCGCACCTGCCCTGAATAGGCTCGTTGAGTGACTAAAAGGGGGGATGTTGTGGGTAGATGTAACCATCACACCTTTAGCAGTCCCTCCTACCCCCATAGAGTGGGTCGTTAAGAGTGGTTCACCTGGTGGAGGTGTGAGGTGGTTTGAGAGAGGGGTGGGGGAAGCTCTGCATGTGCAAATCCACAACCCCTCACTCAACAGAGGTGGAGGCCTTAAGCACAACCTGTCTCCAACTTATCTTGCTGCCCTTTCATCCTTTCCCAGGAAAATCATTCCCAAGAAAATCAGACCCCACTCACACCTCCACCAGGTGGACCACTCTTAACGATCCACTCTATCGAGGTAGGAGGGACTGCTAAAGGTTTGACAGTTACATCTACCCACAACATCCCCCCTTTTAGTCACTCAACGAGCCTATTCAGGGCAGGTGCGAAGTGGAACTACCCAGGAGGATACATTTGTGGACACTTACAACCTTCCTCAGATTGAAGAAGCTGCTTGGATGAGCAGTGAAACGTTTCTACCTTATAAGAGAGAAGTCCAGTTGCTATGACTCAAGCAACAGACATCTGTACGTACTGCGAAATGTGCTAGTATTCGCTTTGGGTCAAAAAAGTGTGTCTATGCTAGATACGCACTTTGGTCAAAAAACTCCAAAGTATGGGTGTGTCACATGTAACTGATCCTTGTGCACATTCTGCCACTGACTTAAGCCCCTTTAATTGCATTTTTTACTACATACTCTGGAGGGCTGCATTAAGTCACTTGCCTCTACATGGTCAAATGCAATATTTCAGCTTCTAGAAAGTCTAACATGTATGAAAATGAAACATTTATTATAAATTTATAAATGAATGTTACAATTCAAAATGCATGTGATCAGTTATATAAGAATTATATAGCACAGTAGTGTATAGAAATATATTAGTATATACAAATGTCTGGATCAGTCCCTGTCTTGTCGGTCTTTTTCCCATTTGGCCAACAGGTGTCACTGGCCATCCCATCATTTTCCTTGTGTTTCCATAGCTTTAGCACCTTTCACAGGTCCAAGAGTGTTCCCTTTTCTCCCTGGTCTGCTGTGGTGCTGAATAGGCTGAGCATGCAGCTAAGAACTGTGTAACCATGTTTCCCTACCTTTGTGGATTTCTTTGTTATTTCTTTTTCTCAACTTTGAGCACATTAAGTTTTCAGTTGCCCCATGTTTTCTGTGTTCTTCTGTTTATGTATTTCTGTATTGGTTCTTGTTTTTGTGCTTTTGTTAGTTATCTCTGCTTTGATCCAATTCTGTAGTGATGTCCTGTATCCTTGTTCCTAATCTCACCTTGTGTGAGTCCTGAGTGCTCGTTAAATCACCCTCACCTGTTCCTTGTTTCCACTAGTCCCCAGTGATTGCTTGATTACTAATGGCTAATGATAACCAAAATGACACTTCATGAACCACTGGCAGCATTTTTTGACCTCATTACTCTGCATTCTAAGTTTGCTTTGAGGAATATTCGAGCCCCATCAAGATTTCCGCACAGTGCTGTATTTGCAAAGATAACATAAAATAACTGTACATGAATCACAAGTTTAACCATTTATAATAAGGCATTACCTTCAACGTCATAAATTTTTTTTTGCAGCTTTTCTAAGAGGCTTGGCAGTTGTGTAAAGCTATTAACATGAAAAACATTTTCAGTGTCTGATGCCAGTATTCTTATCTCTTCAAAACGTGATTGATCCTTCATAGCATTGGGTTCCACCTGTAATATTACAGAAAAGATTGATCAAGATCAGACAATATTTTGTTCTAGTAAGGAAAACAGACTGTTAATGGGAAGGCTTGAGGTACTACTACAGCCAACTCAAAAACAGGAGTGTCATTTTCTAACAAGACCAGTTGGCAACAGGCCACGTAGATGCAGTAGCTGCGTTAACAAACTGTAAAATAAATCCATATTCTATTTACAGTACAGAGTTGAGATCAACTTCAAAAACACTAAAAATAACACTAAGGAATATTTAGGGAAAGTGGCATTTGATACATTTAATGTAACATTTAATTAAATTCCAGGTAACTTCAGTAGTATTCCAATAACTTTGAGCACATTCCTTCACAACTCAATATTGTTTTGCGTACGTAATTTTAATGCCCTTTTCAACAGTTTGCATAGACATGTACCTATTTTGCATAAGTCATTTGAAAAGGGTTGGTATTTTCATTGATTCAAATTCATTCACACAGTCTAATGAATTGTGATCTTTGTTGCCAATCTTAAAATATACTGTCAAGAATACCCAGACTTGAACGACCCTAAGGACTTATCTTTTGGCATCATATAAAAACACAATATTGCATTAAAGACACTGTTTTCAAAATGACATACGAACGAAGAGGACTGTAAGTCCAAACTGTGTTCAATGGGCTCCCGTTTCCTGTCCGCAACATCAATTTTTTTTTACCGTGCGCCAATTCTGCCTAGTACGACTTCTGGCCGCTACTCCCGCCGCGCAGCAGCGTAGCGTGCGTACTCCCAGCATCCTAGTTCTTAGTACTTGCATATACCCTTCAAATGATGTTGAATAATGACTTACGCACATTTCAAGTTACGAACGGCTGTTCGGAGCTTAACTCGTTCGTAAGTAGAGGAGCGTCTGTACTAAAATTATGTCAGATGCTTCCTTTAATGGTGCTGGAATAGATTTCTTGTATTTCCTCTGGAAGTGCTGACCGAAGCTCAACAAAACTTTGCGGATAACTAGTGACATATATTTACTAGACCTGCTATCATGTGACTGCACTTGCAAAAATTTCACTGCCACTTTGGAGAAGTCGATGCAATCCTTCACACTGTGCAGCTTTTGGCTGCAAAAACAGGTGTGGGTCCTTCTCCAGTGATATAACTTTCCACCAGTCATTGTATATTTTTGTATTGACAGTCGTGCAATATTCCCTTGCAGACATACATTTTGCAATCTTCAGAATAGCATTGCGCATCATACTTGTCATCCGATATATACCGATTATAATTTCCATACAGTATGAATTTTTAATATACCACCATACCATAGGGTAGCTGAAATGACAGATGAGACTGTGTGTATAATATATTAAAATATTTTGAAATAGGAAAGTAGTTAACCATGATGAATCAAGTGATGGGTATATTATATGCAACATAGTAGTAGTATTCATAATTGTTTGTATTTGAGAAGCGTCAGTGACATGCAGAGTTTTCCTTTGAAGAGGTAATGTGTTAGCCACAATATGCCAGCCTTTGCATGCACTGCTGAATGCATTATGTTTTATTACTTATTTATTTTGTGCAGCAGTAAAATATTATTATTAGCTTTTAAACTTGGTGTTTGGGAAGTTGCAGTGACATGCAGAGTTTTAACTGATGGGATTTATGTTGTCAGCCGTGTTTAGGCTGTTGTGGAAATACCTGCTGGCATTTTTATTTTAGCAATAAAGAAGTTTTAAATGAATGTTTCTTTATTTGAAAAGCAGCCTAATTCAGCGTAATATGTTACCAGATCGTCACTTCCATCATACTTGCATATATCGCACTGAGAAATACTGATAATGTGTCATTGGGTGCGGGCATCTAAATTGGAGAAAATAATCAATGGATTGGTAGCAGGTGGATGATTCAAACGCCCACAGAGCTGAGCGCTGATCCACGCATCATTAAACTATTTACACACAAATACACACACACACACTTACAGTACTTTTACATCAATATGCGCCCTTGATTTAGTTATTTTTCAAAACTAATGTCTAATGATTTCTAAGTCATATTCCAGATATAAAGTAATAATTTTAACTGTAGGTGGTCTCCGATGTATGAAATTTGCAAGAAAATCGTGTCACTTATATTGTTTTAAGTACAAACATTTACACAGTATAGTTTGCAATAAAATAGCGGGATGAACGGATGAGACAGTACCAGAAAAGATAATGTGATGCAGTCATTTTAGGTGCTAATCAGGCAGGTAGTATGGACTGGGTTGTACCACGTTTAATTCGTGCGTCATTCACAAACCAGCAGAATGACTCAGTACTAGAAGGTTCTGCTGACTGGCCAAGTTATATCATGTGTATCACATGTGACGTTTGGAAGTATTAGCAGGAAGACATAAAATATCATAATGTCTACAATTTGCATGCAAAGTAGACTGTGGAGGTCTTCAAGATCGATCACGATATAAGATTGTCAGATTGCCTACCCCTAGTTGTGTATATCTTTGGTTTCATCACAGTATCTCCATCTTACCAGAATGACAAAACGGATGATTTTTCTTTCCTTAGTTGTTTTGATGATGTCATTGTGATCAATGTCAGTGGGTACTCCATCTGTAATGATGAGGAGAACCTGAGAGGCACCTTGCCTGGCACCAGCTTCTGGGGTCGAAACATTTTTTCTGGAATAAAAAGTATGTTAGACTTTCCTAGATAACGGCAGTAGCTATAGTCAATGTAAAAGTGCAAAACAATAAATATTATATTGTTTACGATGGTATAATTTCTTTGTGGTGGCTTTCCACAAATTAAACTTTGTTCAGGCTATGCAGAAGCTCCCATAGTTTGTTGTAGTTCCCACAACAAACCCGCTAAGTTAGACTGAGTCACTATAACCACTATAAACATTTTGCTGGCTACACCCCTTTTTGGGACTGCCGACAAATAGGAGATAGAGGTTTTCACCATGCCTAAAATTTGCCGTGTTGTGTCCTGCACCATCAATAGTAATATGCACCCGCACATTCCATTCTCCTTGCTATCAAGGCAAAAGACGAATTTTATGGCTTCAGGCTATTCAGGGGAGGACCCTGAGGGAAACCTGTAGGATCCTCATAGCAAGTTAACTTCTGTTTGTGTCAAACACATTATCACTGTAATATGTCTAATCTACATTATATAATTACCATTTTTAATTGTGAATTTTTGCACACAATAGAGATTCGAAGTTGATATTGAACATATGAATAAAATTGGCAGCACTCTGCACCTTTTGTTTGCATAAACATTAAAATAATCACATAGCCAATACCTTATGTAAACACATGAAAACCATATCAAATGCACATTAATATTAAAAACCTCCAGTAAAATTTAGGATGTGGACAGACTGAAAAGGCAGCTACATTTAACTCGCTAGACAGGAAAAGTCAACACAAAGGGGATGTTACTCTGGCACATAATGATGCACCAGATATTCGTAATTGTTATCTCTGACGCATAGACAAACATTAGAATGTAGACACCAACGCTGGTATTTTTGGATAAGTACACGTTGTAATTGACATAAGCTCATGTGCAAGTATTTCAAAAGCAAGCTACTTAATAATGGTTAATGGTTACAACTGAGAGTGAATTTCCTCAAATATGGCTCCAACACTCATGTAACAGGCCGCAATACATGATGGTCTGAGTCGACCTGTGCATTACATTTTAGCTCGCCTTGCGACGATTTTGGAGTGCAGTATATAGTGAATGAAATTTACTGTTGAGAATTTGACCACCACTACAAAATGGCTGATTCACTATATAGTGGACTATAATAGACGAGTGGACATTCTGAACAAGGCCTGCATGCAGTGCACTTGGGATATTTCTACGTTGTTGAGTGAAGCACTTAGAGATGGGCAAATTGTTGAGGACTTAGCAACTGCTAAAAAAAATGTAATTATAACTGTCACTGAAAAGTAACTAGCCTATATTAATTCATATAATTACTGTGTTTGTCTACCTCCGTAGACAGAGAGGGAACATGGATTAGGGACTGAAGCGAGAAGAGAGGAGTCATGGAAAGGTAAGTATTCAGGCAAGGGAGAGGAGAGGGCAGAGGAAGGAGAGAAAGATATGACAAAAAATGATTAAATGATTTAATAATTTGTCAGCACAAAATCTAGTTGGCTAGTTTTTGTGGGATATTTCAACTCCTTTTTTTTCTTTATAAATATCACAATATTCACATTGCAATATTTGAAAATTTTTACAATATTGTGCATATTTAACATACACAATTAAGACTAATGAATGATGGTGAAAATGAAATGATGTATACAACCAATTCTTACATCCATCACATCAGCCTCAAATTAAATCATAAAAAGAAAAAGTTGTAGAAGTGTCCTTTTTATATAATACTAAAATCTTGGTCAAAAGAATTCATATTCTCAAACACAATTTAACGTGACAGTGAACTTAAAGTGCTAAACTTCTTTTACTTACAAAGTATAATCAATTGCACTGTAGGTGTTTCCAAGTTCCCGCATTTGTGCTTCAGCATCAAGTTTTATCTTCGACTCATTTTTCGCGTAATCCTTAAAATTGAAAACTGTTCGGGCGTAATCAGAAAACTGAACTGCTGCAAACTAGAAAATAAAAAGAGAAACGTCAGAATGTATGTGTTGGATCGCTATAACCTGAATATTTCAAGGGCTTTTATTAATTCAGGGACTTTGACTCATGTGACTGCAAACTATTTTTCTTTTTTTAAAAACACAGTCATGTACATTCATCCAGGCACATTCATTATGGACTGAGGAATACAACCTGAAAGGAGGTTTTGGAAAGATTAGCCATGATGTCTGTGATAAATTCTTTGGTCTTTCTAAAATCATCTGCTGTTAAAGATTCCGACCCATCAAATAAGAAGACCAGGTCTGCTTGGTTTTTGGTGCATTCTAGGGGAGAGAAAGATAAGTTTCATTATTCATTCATTATTTACATCTTATTTCAATACCATAATTAATTCTCATATCCTACTGTGAGAAATGCAACCATTGTAAGGTATTACGAGCAGATTGTAATGAAGCAGCATCCATAGACAAATACAGTTATGAGAAATCAGTCGCTCCCCCTCCCCGTTACCACAGAAAACCGCATTGCTGGAAATAACTCTGTGCTTTTGTGTTGTATTGTATTTATTTTTATTTATTACATTCCTTACACTGCACTCTTGCACTTTTTATATACTTACCAACCATGAGTGGAAATTGTATATATCAAACAAACTGTATGTCACCATTGTATTGTTTTGTCTCACTGTGTTTTCATCTACTGTATGTATGAGAGACGCTGACAACCTGCAATAAATTCCCTGTGTGTGTGTGTGAATATGCTGGGTCAATAAACCTGATTCTGTTTGGTAAAAGGTTTGTGGGCACTGGATTTCTGTATGCATGTAAGCACATCTTCATTTGCCTCCCTAAACTTGTTCAAAAAAGATATGACAATATAAAATATGCTGTTTAAGTACAAGTCTGTTTATTAAGATCATATTCTAAGAGCCATTCATACGAAAACCCACATAATTCCAAGTACAGACTTTTTTTTCTCAGTTATAAAAACAGTAAGATTACCGCCGTAGAAAGCAAAACAATTCCGGAAATAGCTTGGATCGCTCGACCATGATTGGCAAAAATACACTGTCCATGAATTATATTACATTGAGCTTAGATCAGTTGGTCAATTTTTGTTTAACTGCAGAATTATCCAGTTCAAATTTAAAAATTACACATTTGGTCAATACCAATACTAAATGAGTTTGTTGATGTATTTCAAGAGCGAAAAAGGAATATGAAGAGATATTAAAGATTATCTGATGCTTAAAAGCAATCTATTTTACAAAAGCAAAATATTACAAATATCTGACTTAGACAACAGTGAATCCAGCACAGAGATTCTATCTTTTGTTTAGTTGTAATAAATCAGATTCTTTAAAAAATGATTTTTGCTTTTATTGTGCCAAAGACCCTTTGCTTCAGCTGATTTTTGGTGCAGCTGAGCTATGAAAGTATCAGATGGCTGAGCCCTCACTGACTGAGTTGTTTAAAAATATTATTATTATTATTATTATTATTATTATTATTATTACACACAATAGGTGCCCCCAGGGAAGGTACTACATTGGTGTGAATAGCAAGTTTGTTCAGAAAGTTTTGGGACTTGTGTTTCAGGCCTTCATGTAACCTCTAACCCAGACTATTATTTCCAGTTTATGTACAATGCTGTGAGTGACTTGTGCATTTTTCAGAAAGAAGGGGCTTCTTATGAATATATACTAACTAGGAGTGTAACGGTACGCATATTCGTACTGAAAATTTTCAGTATGGATCTTTCAGTTCCGTACGCATATGTACCGAACAAATGCAGAAAATGTGG
The DNA here is from genome assembly GCA_026781065.1 of Mormyrops boulengeri. Lineage (NCBI taxonomy): Eukaryota > Metazoa > Chordata > Actinopteri > Osteoglossiformes > Mormyridae > Mormyrops > Mormyrops boulengeri. Next base: position 16,061,243 of record JAODLD010000047.1, read on the forward strand.
AACCTTTATGTGTTTGTGTGTTTCCCCTGAGATTCGGAAAGGGGTGGATGAAACCGCACCACAACACATACACACGTACAGCCTAAGGTGAAGCTGGAATTTGTTAATGTGAAGTATTTTTTAAAATGCTGCATCACAATGGATATAATAATAATAATAATAATAATAATAATAATAATAATAATAATCAATACTTTATTATTATTTATTATTTGTTATGCTTTGCATTTTTTCAGACATTCTAATATGAAGACGAAAGCAGTCCAGTACAGTACAGATCGGGTACAGTTAATTTTCTAAATGTGCACCTTAATGGAAATGTATTTTATTTTTATTTACTTGACAGAATATTTACCCCCACAGTACTGAAAACATACTGAGCTGTGACTTCAAAACCGAGGTACGTACCGAACCGTGATTTTTCTGTACCATTCCAGCCCTAATACTAACCCATAGCATTAAAATGTCGTAGTCAGGCCACATTACAGTGTATATTGCTACTTTATTTCCATACTGATAGGGAACTCCCTAATGACATAAAGCCTGTATCAATAGTACCTTGGTATCCTGGTGTAATTGTATCCCTGAACTCCAGTGTTTTGGTGAACTGGTAGCAAAAGCCATTCAGGTGTGTATTTTGGTCACACTCCCAAGCCATTCCTGCACCACAAGCCTGAGAAATATGAGAAACACAAGAAATTATTATATAACAGTCTAAACAGATGTACTCAAACACTTCACTGACAAATAACCACACAAAAATGCTGATGTGTTTTGGGGATAATTTATACCAGTTATACCAGTTTATACCAGTTATCATTTGTGCTCTTTCTCTGTTTGTCACAATGTAGATACTTTTCAAAGACTTGTACTGTGACCTGAAAACCCAAGATTGCCACTACATTCATTCGGCCTTAAGGGGGCACTGTCCTGGAGTCCTGCCAGGGCTGGATACAGGGATGCATCTTAACATGTTGTACCTGTCTCTGTAGGTACAGGTATCTCCCACTTTTCAAAAGTCTGCTTTATGCCGCTTTGCTTTTACCAAAGACCTTCATTAGTACCTGTTTTCACTAATCTGACGATATTCCAAAGAGGATTTTTGCTTTTATAGCGAGCGGCTCTTATGCTCAGCCTGCCTAAAAAAGAAGTTGCACACTTTAATATTTCTTTGGACAACCTTTAACTTTGATTATGGTGCACATTTGTCAAGGCATTGTTGTCATGTGCTCGTGCAACATCTCGACATGTTTTTCATCCAGATTTACAGAAATTTTTCATCAAAATCTTAATGGTAGATGAGTTGAACCCTCTGTAAAGTCTTCTTCAACGCCTCCCGAAGACTTTCAATCGGGTTAAGGTCAAGACTCTGTGGTGGCCAATTCACGTGTGAAAAGGATTCCTCATGCTCAATGAACCACTCTTTCACAAGTCGAGCTCGATGAATCGTGGCATTTTCATCCTGGAATATGCCCTTTCCATTAAGGAAGAAAAAATCCACTGATGGGATGACCTGGCCATTCAGCAGATTCAGGTACTCAGCTGACTTCAATTCATTGCTGCATAACATTGCTGAGCTGTAATAATGATCCAATCATTGGTTCTTAGATACTTGCTGATTTAAATTCAAACGGTGACCTTTTTTGGCCATGCGTGTAGAAGCAGAGTGTACCCCAAGCAGCGAGAGTTCCCTGGGAACTACACTCAGCATCTCAGCATCAAACTGCCATACCTGTGAACAGCGTCTGTCAGCACCTGTGATTTATATTGATTTATTTTGTGCATTTGTTAAGTGAAACTACACTGTCTTTACCATCTTTAATACTTCTACTTTATATTGGCCGTGTATTTATCATACCATTCCTGCTTTTACTATACGTTACTGTAATTTTACATTTTCTGTATTGTATGGCATGAATTGGTTTGCTATTTTTTCAGTCTGGGAATGTTCAAAATATTTTTCTATATACAGTAATAGTAACTGTTTATTTGTTTTATGCCTTCGGCTTATGAAGGGTGTCACAGGAACCCTCTACTTTCAGGTAGTGGGGGAAACTTCTGCGTGTGCAGATCAGTGAGCTAAACCTCTGTGCCTGTAGCTGAAAGGCTGCCAGTTTAAGCCCAGCCTCAGCACGTCTGTGTACCCTTGAGCAAGGTCCTTATCCCCAGCTCCATGGGTGGCTGTCCTTTGAGGCCAAGCTTGCTCTCACCTACAGAGAGTATGATGAGGTAGGTGAAAAGAGAGTTTCCCCATGGGAATTAATGAAGTATAATCATTTTATTATAAATATCCTTCGTGGTCAAGGGTATGTTTATTGCCAGTGTATTCCACAAGATCTATTCACTTTATGATATTTTTAATTTTTGTCATTTTTAGGCACAGTATAACTTCAAATTGTCCTTTTGTATTAGCATGTCATTTCCGGAGTCTTTGAAGAATGTTACTCATTTTTATTTTGTGTTTACAATTTGTAAGTAACAGAACTGTAATCTTAGAAAATGCACATGCACTCTCTATTTAGAGACAACAGGTCAACTAACTACGGCTTTGTAAAATTGTGCAGCACATAAAGATCATAAAAACTTGACACACAGAACACTGGTGGGATTAGAACTGCCAAGCTGGAGGTACGAAGCAACAGAGCTACCCACAGAGCCACCATGCAAATAACTAACACTGATTAAAGGCTTTTATTTGTCAAAGCCAACTTTGGTAGGTGGCCTTATGACTCACTTCTGAGGAAGGTCGACAAAATTCCACCACAAGGGGGTGCTGCAATAAGCAAAAATGCCTTTTGGCTAATAACGGATTGATGGAGAAAACCCTTAAGTTGCCTAACATGACTGGAGGGGCCCAGTCTGATAAATTGAGATTTTCATGTCCATCTAATTGCTGCAGCATTTCTCAAAACAGTTCACGCATATAGCCTGACACTGTGGCTTAGCTGTAAAAGCCTGTCATAAACCCAAAGAAATTCAGACTTGTCTCAAAAGCAAATAATTCCACCAATGAATGAGTCAGTGCCACCAAAGTGAAAAATACAATCATCATCGTTTTAACCATGAGGGTCAAATGCTACAGTAAATCGGCTCCTGAGCTCCTGAGCACAATTCTGAATGATAGTTATTTCCACTTTCTCATTGTCACTGACCGATCGTTTTTCTTTAGCAAACTGATTCTTATTATTGTCAAATACACCAGGTACAACATTGCAATTAACAACAAAATCATGCAGTGTTGAAACCAAAAACACAATAATGCCGTATCACTGCAATTTAAGAAATGTATTCGTACAGTTTTTCTCAGGTGATTTGATGCCTTTCTCACAGAATTGAAGTTCTCAAAACTGCTCGTTCAATTCCCACAACCTCTAGTCAGTAGTGCACATCATAACAGCAATTTGCAGTTGTTTTCATCATTTTGTAATTGCTTTAGTAGTTGCTTATGTGCAATTCTCAGCTATACCATACATCAGCGGTCGCTTATGTCATGATGATGAAAATGCATTGTTTAGCCCTCTTTTGCATAGTCTTACACTCCAGACGAACTTGTCATTTTGTCATTGTGTAAGTCATTGCAGTCGAAAATGTTCAACAAGATATCATCGGCTGTCGAGTGTATTTTATAGGTTTCTAGAAAACTTTTTTGGTATGTATTCACAAGTATTTACGTCATTGAATATGTCAGTGCCATCAAAATCCATGATTCATGGACTTGGGATTTTGATGGCACTGACATATTCAGTGACGTAAATACTTGTTTTTGAGGCGTGGACTAAGGATTTTGAAGAGGTTACCTGCTTTTGCCGGTCATCCATGGTGTTTTGCCATTTGCACAAAGTGATTTTAGAAATGTACTCGCTGTTATGCAAACGTTAAGTCTGTTGTGAGAAATGCACCAAAGCAACTGAGGAAAAACTGTAACAATGGCTGTCAGGGTCTGCACCAGTCTATCCCAGCCTTTTGTGTCTCCTCCCCGTTTGGCCAGCAGATGTCACTGGCCATCCTGTCCTCCCTGTTGGTTCAAGTCCTTACTGTGTTTTTGCTGCTCCCTGGACTGCCACATGGCTCAATGAGCTGAGTGTGTAGCTACTAAACCCTGTAGTGGTGTGTTCAAATCCACCCACCTGTTTTGGTATTCTGTAGATTTTGTTCCCTAGTGTTTCATTTGTATCAGTCTGTTAGTGCTGTGTTTTTATTCCCTGTGTGTGGATTTTGATCCTTGTTAATGTATAGTTTCCTCTGTGCCTCCTTGAGAATTTAGTTCCAGCCTCTGTAACTTCTAGTCACCCATCTACCCTTGTGGTCATTTTGTTTCTAGTGTGGTATAGTGCTTGATAAAGTCTCTTGGCTGTCAGAACATCTCTCTATGGATCATCCATGAGCATGCCGTTTGACAATAGTGAGTCTTTTTCTCCCACAGTACTTAAATTATCTGATTAATTTTTAATAGAATGTGAGTCACATCAACATCACCATACCATGTTAAATTGTTTACACATTTTAGCAATGATAAAACTTCTATATATTACCTGTTACTATTAAAACTACTAATAATGATCTTCAAAAACAATTTAAAAGAATTCAACAATCTGAGAAAAAAAAGATAGATAAAAATGAAGAACAATTTTAAATATTCTTACCGTAATCTCTTCTGGCATCGCTGCCAGAGATAATCCAATGGATTTGATGGTATAATTAGACTCTGTAGGATACACAACTAAATTAGTTTGGTCAGTTCGAACGAAATCGAACGTAGCTAAACCTTTTCAGATTGTCAGTAAGTCTGGCTATTTTTATTGTTTGTTAGACAATGTTATTACCTTGCAGAGGAAGAGCTGTGCAGTTTGTATGATCACATTTGTAGATTTTTCCAGCTCCATTGTTTCCCAGTGGTGCACTGACAATAATCCTAAAAGACACAAAATGATAGCACATCATTATGGACTATTAGCTTAATTCCATACTTCCATTTTCCCTAATTGTTTATGCAGTAAAGAGTCCAATGAGCCTGGAGTCTAACCAATGAAACAGAAGACAATGTAATATTCCTCAAGGAATTCCTGTAATAATAAGTGTTACATTTGAAAATTATATACTGCCGTCATCCCTTTATTCTGCATTCATTTATTTTAAATCATGTTCAGCTCCTCATGTTTTAGTGACCATCTGAAGGAAATTATATTATAAACAGCTTTAACATAAAATTCAGAGTATATAATGTAAAATCTGAGCGACTCTTATACTGGAATGGTGTGGAGAAGCTGCATGTCTTCTATTCTATTTAGCTCTCAGGTGACCTACATCCTACAGGCCAGCCGGAATCACTGTTACCTTTGACAGGGTTTAATTAAATTTAATTAAAGTGATTTCATATGGAGTTCATTTTGTACCAAAAGTGTTACACAATATATTGAAAACCGCAAGCAAATTCTCAGAATGAAAATTTACATTGCAAATATTAAAAAATAGAATTTAATCTCTTCTTTTCCTTCTCTTTGTTTTGCTTCTGGAATTTATTTCGCTTCTGACTTTTGGCACTTTTTTAACGGGTGGGCAGGCATTGTAGGGGGGTGTACACCTTACACGTCTATTGGTCAACTGGAATAAGGAGCACGCACTGCTCTAACCATCAGAGCACACCCACTCCATGAGGCTTCAGAGAACCGCACATGGTGGAAAGGTCTGGAGATGGGTTTCAGCCGGTATTGCTATCATGGAATTATATTTATGCAGTTCTACAATAGTTCAATAGTTCACAATGGAATTAATGAATACATTAATTCTCAATAGTGGAATGTAAATTCACATGTGGATGTTTAATATGAAAAATATTGTGCTCATTGGACTTGTGACTTGGTTATGGCTAATGCTGGTTACAGTCAGTAAAGCCTGTGCACACGATTCGGAAGGTCTCCCACCTGGGCATCAGGCAGGCAAGACACCGTACGGGACCCTCTGTAATGGTGCACACATAACTGTCTACATCTCTAATAATTGAATCCCCTACTACCACAGTGCCTGCCTCCCCAGTCTCTTCCGTCTCTAAAGCGGGAAGCACCTAAAAGCGGTTAGACACAGTCACTTCAGGTGATGCCGCCTCTGTAATCCGTGTACGCCCTTTTCTACGTCTGTGCTCTACATTCACCCAGCTCTCTCAACCTACCTGTTCTTCATTCTCCCCCCTCCCCGCTTGTGGCGTACACACCGTCTCCCTAACAGGCGTGTTAACTCTCTCCTTTAACTCATTGTCGTGTTGGATGAGAGCCAGTTGCTCCTCTAGCTCATGAACCTTGACCATGAGTGAGTCCACTAACTCACATCGCTCACAGATGAAGTCCGACTGGACGCAAGCATCCACAAGGGCAAACATCTTGCAAGCACAACACTGAGCTGGCCCCATAATTAACTAACTCACTGTTCTTTACTCCCAGCCCAGTATATCAATATAGTGAATTAAAACTTTCAGTTGATCTAATTAACGTATAGTTACAATAATAAAGTGCGGAATATAATAAAACAATGAATTAACACTTGCGTTAAGACGGAACTTTTTAAATTATCCTAAAAGGTCAGAGATACCATCATTTGAAATTAAACTTTTAAAATAACCGAATTAACAATTACTTACCCGAGAATAACTTCCTAGTAAACCACATTTAACTAAAATAAAGCGAAGTTGCTCTTGGGAGGCCGAAAAACCACAAAAAAACCTCTCAAGGCAGGCTACTATGAAAATATGGGAAAATGTCCTTTATGGCGACCGAGCCAAGCTCAAACGTTTACCGAGTTAACGTACCGATATTATATATCATATATTAGATGTTAGATATTACATATTAGATATCACCCCGCGGGTGTTTGATGCGAAGGTACGCGGACAGAAACACCGCTCCCGCGACACCCGAGGCCGAACTGAATTACTGTCGGTAATAAACACTCGCGCTGCTTATTA
>JAODLD010000047.1:16106012-16123071 GCA_026781065.1 Mormyrops boulengeri
GGCAGACCCTTGAGGGTACAGCCCCAGTGACAAGCAAAGGTACAAATTTGTACCCTTTTTTCTGAGAGTGTAGTAGAGCACTGTGCTAATAACACATACGCTGGAGGTTCACATCCCAGGGAGCAAACTTAAATTGTAACCCAACTGTAAGCTGTTCTAGATAAAAGTGTCAAATAAATGAGCTAAAATGTAACAAAAAAATCTTATGTCCTTCCCACATATAGTATCACATAAATGAAAATATCGAGACACTAGTTTGCTTAATTTTGGTTAACATTGAAATTCATACTGACGTACATTTGTAAGTGTCCACAAAAAGTTAATGTAATTCAATGAGGTTGTGTTGGTGCGCTTCATCTGGGCTGTCTGGTATAACGTCCTCAATCCACCAGATGTCGCTGTTTAATGTCACGAAACAACAACACTTTTCTTGACGCATTTGCGCAAAACCTCATGTGCTTCACGCAGCTTCGTCCTAAAAAAATTTTGAATCACAGCTTTTAATATAATAATACAGTGACATCCCTGCCACTAAAAATTGCAAAAAGGAAAAAAATATGCAACAAATATTAATGTGCACTGGCATACAGGACAGACAGGAGGGGATCGAGAGGGACCCAACACCAGGGCAGAAACACACGGTCAGGACAGGATCTAACAAGACAGACACCACCCAGGAACTGCAGACAGACCTCTTCTTGGACCCCCGTCGATACCGGAGGTCACCTCGGGACAGCGGACATGGGGGGTTTATGTTCAGGGTAGGAACCAGGGTCCACAGTGCAGGACTCAGGGCTAGACCAGAGGGGTCCCACTCCAGGTTATCTGGAAGGTCCTCTTCTGGAGTCACCCTCTTGGAGGAGCTCAAATGCGGTAAGCCACCAAGCGGATTGGCGGCCATTCTGGGAGAGAGTCGGAGCTCAGCAGGCCCCTTTGGAGACAGGTGGAGCTTCTCAGGGAACTAGCAGAGCTCAAACACCTCAGGAGACGGGCAGAGCTCCTCGGGAGAAGGGCAGAGCACAGCAGGGATCTCCGAAGATGGGTGGAGCTCCTACACCCCTGGAGTCGGGTGGAGGTCAGTAACCTCTGGACATGGGCTAGGGAACTTGTCTCTCTGTATCAGGCAGGTAGCTCTCTACCAGCTCAAGCTCCTCCACCTCTGCTCCATGGACCAGCTCCCATAGCCAGTCCTCCAGCTGCTCGAGGAGATCCTCCAGCTGCTCGAGGAGATCCTCCAGGAGACCCTCCAGCTGCTCGAGGAGATCCTCCAACTGCTCGAGGAGATCCTGCAGCTGCTCGAGGAGATCCTCCAGTTTCTTGAGGAGATCCTCCAGCTACAGATCACTCCCAGCTTTTGCTCTTTGGCGCACGTCCTGACACCAATAATGATATTAACCAAAAACAATAATGGTATTACTAATAACTAACTACTACTAACTAATTTTGCTGTCTTCTAACACACAACCATATTGAATAGCATTGAGAGAAGCAAATTCCACATTCATAGGATTCTCACTTAGCCAGTTATACACATCCAACCACAAATTATGGACAATTATGCAGTTACAAATCAAATCTCTATATGTGAATCACTGGCAGTTTACTTACAAATTAAAACAAAACATCTTAGAAACTCATTTCATGGGTATATGTCATTCAAGATTTTAAAATGCATTTTTTTTTTTTACTTTTGGAGAACCGGATATTTTAAATACTTTGTTCTTATGAATTTCATTTTCAGTTTTCCATAATCTCTTAAAACTCTATTTCATTTTGCTAGGCCAGGATACAAAGAGTTAATGATTTTTTTAATGAGATTTTTTTTCTTAAAAAGTATCATTGTTTTTTGTCCAACAAACCCACATCATCAGTAATTAACTTTGGCAATTTTGGTATTTGATAGTTAGTCTGTAAATATGTGCAAAAACACTATAGGTGTAGTACAAAACTACAAAATGACAAAAGAAATTAGAAAATTCTGCTAAAAAGTTATTCAGATTTTATTTCTTATTAAAACCCTCATGTCTCTAACATACCCTTCTTCATCCATTAGATGAATTTCTGACCATGTTCCTCTTTTCTGCCAGTTCTACTGGCGAGAAACAAATATGGAACTCCTTCTACTCAAAACTCTAAATCGATTGCTCCATATTGGAACATTATATGGGCTAATATTGTGCTTATAGAGTAATCTCCTGCTGGTGAAATGCAGAAAGCTTGACGGGTAGCCTGGTCAGTTCAAAATCGCAGTTCAGTAAAAAGTCAATAGACTACCCCCCAACTAGTCAAAAAGTGTTACGGAACATGAAAACCAGAATAGATTACTATTCCTTATGAAAGACTGGAGCTATTTAATTTTAATTACTCCATTCATCATCAAAATAAAATCAATGGCTTTAATTATCAATTCTTTGTAATGTTTTATTAGATCCATTTTCCTTATATAGTGATGCTTGTTTTTCTAATTAAAGTTGAAATTTAACTAATTTGTTTCTTAAATACATCTAGATGACATGGTCAAAGAATAGATAGATAGATAGAGATACTTTATTTATCCCGAAGGAAATTTAGGAATAGGTGGGGTAAATGAGTCTTGATAAAAAAATCCATTTTTATTATCAGTCTTCTTTCAAAAATAGTGGTACCTCTTTGTAACAATTGTTGAGTACAGTAATCCTTTACATCTTACCATTGCATTTTTAAACATTTTTTGTTCTCACTAGTCGCCACACTTCTACAAATCCACATTCTCAAGTATCTAACCTCTGATTTCATAGGTATATATAAACCATAGCTGGACAGTTCTAAATTGCCATGATCCGAAATTACTTTTAATTGCTTTTATTACAGATTTAAATGTAAACCAAATACTTTTGAGAATCTTTATGGCCAGTAGCATCTGTTTTTTATTTTTAACAAAAAGTTGTATTGTCAGCTAACTGGCTGATAATCACCTCTGCTAGATAATCACATCTTGACCCACAATATTCAATCCTAGCTGAATTGAATGGCCAATAATTCAAAAACCATAAAGCGGGGAAATAGCGCATCCTTGTCTAATCCTTCTGCTTACATCAGATCTTGGAGATGTACCTTCAGCCACCATGACACAGCTCTTGATTTCCTTATATAACATACTAATAATATTTTCTAAATTTTCTCCAAAACCAAAGATCCTGAATGTATTAAAAATAAACGCATGTTCTAACAAATCAAAAGTCTCGTGAAAATCCAAAAACATCACCAAATCATCATCATCATCTGCAAGAGAGACCTGACCTAATCAAATGTTTTTACAGATTGATCAACCCTTTATAGACCCTGATTCAGTGGGGCTAATAATCCCTTCCATCAACCTTGTGGCTAAATCTTTATTTCTTTAATTAGTACAAACAATGGCTTTACCCATCTACAACTATCCATTTATAGGAATAGCAATTCGTAATAGAGACATAAACTGGTGACACCCCCTCCCCCGTGATGACGTGAAATATAACGTACATGCGTGCTGCAAATCGGGCAGCGTCGCAAAGTGTAGTGGTGTACGCATGCGTGCGCGCAGACGCGTGCGCAGTAAGTCGGGCATCGGTAAGGCGAACGTTAGGACGGGGCCGCGAGTTCTCACGGAAAAGTACGAGGAAGTGTCGGCGTTACGCGCGTACGTGCTTACGTGCTTACGCACGATTGTTCAGCCCGCCCTTGCGTTCTAATGCTATGCTGGTCGGGTGGCTAGTTATTGAGTTATATAGGATATTTAGTTAGCTTAATGCTTTTAGCTTTTGACTGTGGTTTCCTACTGCCGTTCATCCGCGACACCGTCAGTCTGAGCCCAGTTCGGTACTTGCAGTCCTTCTAGCGCATTCTGAGAAGACGGACCGTGAGCGCGTACGCAGGGCACCGTCTCTCTACCAGGCAGCAATCCGGACACCATGCCCGAGAGGAGGCCCTTCGCGCGGCTGCCGGCCGACGTCTCCCCCGTAAACTACGGCCTGTGCCTGAAGCCCGACCTCGTCGACTTCACCTTCGAGGGCAAGCTGGAGGCCGACGTTGAGGTACGGGGACAGAGATATATGGCGGAATATCGAGCTTTTCCATGGCTGCGGGTAGCGGTGGGACACCTTATGTAATGTAACGTACGGGCCCGGGCGGCCGCCGGCGCCGTTACTGTCACTGGGCTCCATTATATCACTTAAATTAGCGATGTTGTGAAATTGAAAGACTGTAAAGCCGCCCGGACGCCGTCAGCTTGGAGCCGCCCTCGTCGGCGATGCTTAAACTACCCTTATAACCGGCTAGTTTGCTGTGCTGTAATACTCGAGGTAAATATTTACCCGCAAACTTTCGCCTTAATTGACGCTTTCGCCGCTTCTGCGCCTTGTTTTTAACTTTTTTGTATTTTGAAATGTGTCCGTTTTGTGCCGAAATACCCAGCAGTCGGTTAACTGCTGTTTAGCAGTTATTTTGGTAAATCGGTAGTTTGTTTGAATGTCTAGTTTACATTTCATTTCAGAATGTCTATATTACACTCCTGTCACCGCATATCTGACGTTTTTTCACGTTTTGCTTTCAAAGTAGATGCTCTGACCCGTTTCGCCTGCAGAAAAACCTCCATGAATATATTAAGACGACGCCCGTCATTAGTTGACTACGAATCTGCTTGAGTACAAAGTTAATTTAAGGCATGTAAGTCTGTATATACAACATGCCGCTGTTTAACCAAACGCCGATAGGCTTCAAGTCAATAATTCTGAATTCATGAATTATAGGGAGGCGGCGATTTTAAGTCTCCTGCCTCCCCCTGTGACAAGTTCATCAAGCTAAACTGGGGCGGACCAGATAGCATTTCACAAACTTAACGTAATGCAGTTGCAAAATTTTTCAGGAAGTTTTAATGGCGTTCATCCGAAAAATAAAAAGCAGATTCCAAAAGTTAATGTTATACTTCTCCACTGTCCCTGAAATGGAAAAACCCATCTTTATGTATTGGGTTACTCTAAAACTTGCCAAATTTTGATTAACATCAAATTCTGGTTGTGTTAAATGCACTTTACCATAAATGTTTTCCTAAATACTCAGGGTGGCAAAAATGTCCCATAGCTTCCTGGATAGGCTCCGGACCCCAACGGCCCTGCATAGCATGAGCAGTTATAGAAGATGGATGGATGGTCGTCTTTTCATATAGATGGCATAATTTTCTCTGCTATTCCGTTATTTGTTTCTTGTAAATTTAATCGTTTTATTAAAAGACCATGCGGCCCTAACACTCCAACACACATACAGTCAATTTAAGTCCCAGTTCCCTAAAGTTGCATGTTTACAGTGGAAGGATATCGGAGGATCCCCTGAAAAGTCATGTACATGTAGGGTGAACGTGCAAACTCCGCACACAAAGTGGCAGTGTGCAGCAACAGTGATAGCCATCATTAGTGGCCTTATATGATGTGTGATGGTGATACGAATGTGGGATTTCATGCACATGCAGTTAAGTCGAATGGTTCGCTGAGTTCAGTCTAGGGCTGTAAATTATAAGCTGTTCCATGATACGATTCGACTTTGCAATGTAGTTATTTGATATCAGCTGATATTTGGAATGTTATTGTGGTATGATTCGGTTCAGTAATACATGATCAACATTTTCAATACAGTGAAACAAAATCTGATTTTAGTTTCATTTTGAATTAAAAAAAAAAAAACAAATGTTTAGTTTTTAATTTCATTAACAATATGTTGAGAACTGTGCAGGTCTCAAACACAAGAAATTTTTTGTCTTATTAGTTTTTTGTTATTAAAGTACTATTTCTGGATATGTATAACTTGTGCTAGATCAGGGGTGTGAAACATACGGCCCGCCGGCCACAACTGGCCTGATGAAAGTTCTGATCTGGGCCGCAAGGGATTTTAGAATATTGACAAATTGAATTGGAAAATCTTGCACAAAAAACACAGATCAATAGTGATATGTCTTCTTAACAGGCATGATTTTATTACCTTGACACATCCACAGATTTTAAAAAGCTCGATTAAAAAACATTTGTAAACCTATTTTATTGATGTGAACTAGTGCTGCGAAAATAAGGGTGAACTTGAAACTTGGTACTTTGGGTGTCAGCTGATTTTGTTGTAAGGATTTCAAAAAACTGTCGTGTCTTACTACCGTAATACTACCCAAGCTGTATAACAACTATAAAACTGTTCATGAAAGTTTACTTGTTTGTAAACTGCTTGTATTTGTGTTTGTTGCAATACATCTGCCTTCTCCTAGTCTGGTGGAATATCACTGCTGTATGCAGCACCGACTGCGACCATCCGCAGCCAAATGTAGTGTTAACACACGCTGCCACGTGGACGACCATTCCCAGCCCGAAAGTGAAGTATGAACTAGACTTTAATTTAAATAAGTTGTGCCCAAATATTTTGGTCCCAAAATGTGACTCTGTGGTCACAGTCTGGAGCCCTGCAATGAGGCTTAAAAACAATGGTGAAGGTGGCTCTCTGAAAGCAGCGCCTTTGGGCCTAAGAGCAGATGTTCGGGAGTGTTTTGGGTTAAAAAACTGAAGTGACCAGTAGGAGCTGGACAGTGCAAAGCCATCTGTAATGTGTGCGGTACAGGGATTAAGTGTTGTGGCAATATGATAAATCTCACACCAGTTCATACTTACTGCGGCTGTGATAATGTAATTTTCGTCACCGACAGTTAAGGGTGCAGACCGTGTTTTGGGGGGGGGGGTGATGCGATCAATGATATGTATGCTGGCAAACTGAAACAACGACGGTCCATTCAGTTTCCTAAATGCACCCCAATCATTCATTAGAGAGGGGAAAAGTGGCAGAAGGGAGAAGCAACCAAACATTGTACACGAAAACCTTTTCTTCCATCTTTGATCAAGCTGAAGACAAATGTAGCTAGCAGATTTGAGGAAAGGCCGGCTGAGGAAGTCTGGTCAGGTTTTTTTTCCCTTTTTTTTTGTATAAAACTGTGGATCATACGTCGAACGCCTAGGCCAGTTTGAGTCTGATGGAACGTATACTTGCAGGAGTAAATTGACTCCCAACCGCATGATCTGGGTGTCTTATTCCGACTTTGAGAAATTAGATTTAGTACGATTTCAGTCAGACTATGTTTACATGCTCTTTAAACTTTTGAACCCTATCCATTTTTGAGTAGTTTTCCATCCCTTTAATTTTAGGCTTATTACTAGAGATGCACCGATCTGATAGTCGGATTGGTATCGGCGCCGATCCAGACCTATTTGACTGATCGGATATCGGCCATGCGTGACCGAGCCACGTGCTATACTTACTTATTTAGTTTTTGTCTCTAAAAAGACAAATCAGCATCTATATGCGCCGCTGCCATGAACGTTCATGTCAATGAACATCACACTCTAACTCCAAGCAAGACGTATGTCGGCGTGTGCAGCCCTTTTGTTTGCGCTATGTCATTAGTGTTAATAACAGCAGTGAATCTAACAAAAAGCCATAATGTTCCTAACAGAGCATCTGCTCTGTCCTGAAATTCTACAGCTGAAAAGTTTTGAAACGCAGTATTTTATAAAATGCTGCATAAATGGGCATAGATAATTGGTGATTTCATGTTTGTCAAACATTACCTTTTTAACAACTGTATAAAGTAATGTTATTTTTATTACGAATCAACTTATTTGAAACAAACATACATTTTCAGGGTTGCCAATTCTCACGCGTCTGGTGTGATACGCTTTCAAACTCGTGCTCACGCTAGAAATCTTACAGCAAATGTAGATTATTCTATTACAAACCTAAAATTGGTTGACAGCAAAAGTGTTGGGATAGTTTGCAAACCCAATAGACTATTTAGATACATGTAAATGCGTTTGTACTGAAAATCTCACTCCAGCCAGCTGACCGAAGTTGCCAACCCTGCGTTACTAATTTTACTAGATTTTTTTTGTGACGCTTAGTTTTTTTTCTCCTTTAACAAAGGGGAAAAACAATTTACTGAGGATTTAATACTTGAACTTTGAGCTTTTTAACTCGTCAGGTTTGCTAACGTGTAAGAGTTTGACATTTCAGAGAATCATATTAATTTGATGTCATCTATTTAATATCATTCTTTTTAAGTTTTTTAAATCGTGAAACTTCTACCAGCCATGTAATCCGCAGAATCATGGCCACACACTACTCACTTTTAGAATTTGGTGATCAGTGATGATTGTTGACACGTTGTTGGGATTCGAACTAGCAATCTTTCGATTATAAGTGAGCTTCCCTAACCATTAGGCCACCACTGCCCCACAGAAAGTAACCGACAAGGATGTGGGATCCTTTCCTATAGGCAAACATTGATGAGGCTTACTGGGACTGGGCTAGCAGTCCAGTTCACATAATCTAACTTTCACTACCATGTTTTTTTATTTCTCTCCGCTTTAGGATCAATTTGACAGTTATCACACAAAAATTTGTTCTGTATTTATTTGGAGGTAATATTTTGACACTTTTTAATGATCTTTCTAGGTGAGACAGGCTACAAACCAGATTGTTATGAACTGTGCTGACATCGACATCATTACAGCTTCTTTTTCACCAGAAGGAGGCGAAGGTGAGTAGAGGAGACTACATTTTGACTTGTTATAGCAAAATCCTGTGTACATACTGTAAATAAGAACCTTATTTTTTTGTTTGTTTTGCATCCATACCGTGAATTGCATGAAGGCCCCATACTGAAAAACAAAATGTCCCGTTTGCAACCAATATAGGATGCAATTTGTCTTTTTGGATCACATGACCGAAAACCTTAACAGAAAGGGAAACTAGATATTTTAGCGAGAGAGCACATTTTGGATTTTGTTGTGCACATGTGTTGCAATGTAATTTGGAGCTAAGCCGCAATGGAAACCTGTGTAGTCTACTCATTAAAATAAAAAGGAAATTCATAAAGTGCTAAATATGTAAATGTAATTAACGACCACATTAAAGTACAGGGGAATAACTTGGAACGGGAGACACATTATACATTATAAAGCTATTGCCTCAGGTATCCGTATATTGGTCATTACAAAACACAGTATTAAGATTTAGATGACCATAATGCCTAATTACCACCATAGAATTAATTGACGCTTTGTTTAAACAAATGCCAGGCATAGCAGAATAACGTCAGGTTGGATTGGGAGACGCATTATGTATTATTACAGATTTTAGAATAGCAACATAAATTTACTGCCACACAGCCCCTAGTATTTGTGCACTTCACTCCAGATTCTGAGTTTGTGGTCACGTTTTATTTAACGAATAACCAAAAGGTTAAATTGAAGTAAAAATTTGAGAGTTTGAAATAGCAATTTGAAAGCACAATGAAACTAAATTGTTTGCATATTTTAGAGATTTTATGAGCTTTATGTAGTACTTTGTGACCATAGTAAGCTTAAGCATGATTTAGTACAAGGTCAATATCCTCAACCCATAGAGCATTGGTTTAACAACACAGGGGTTCAAATCCTAGCACATAAAGTATGTAGCTGCCCAAGTCAGTGTAGATAGCCAAGATGACTGAATTGGTGTGTTTTGCAGATACTGTACTATTTTGTTAGACATGAGTATTAGGGTAGCACAGTGGAGACACATTTTGCTTCATTTGTGTCTCAGTTGTTGTTAGTGTTCCCTCCTGTCCATGGGTCTCCTGCCTCCAGGCATTGTATCTTTTCAGTGAACATTTTAAATACATGTGGAATGCTTTCGGACCTGTGACCTGAGAGAACCAGAATGAAACCTTCTCTCCTCCTTTTTACTCTAGAGATAAGTGCTACTGGATTCAACTATCAGAATGAGGATGAAAAGGTTACTTTGTCTTTCCCCAGTGCTCTTCAGAAAGGTAAGTGGAGCTTCTGAGAGCCACTATGTCCATCCATTTTAAAGTGGACTCATTCCTTTTTAACGTTAAATTGCCCTTAAGTTTCATATTTTGAAATGTAAGTACATCACATCTGTTGTTCTTCAATATAAAAACAGTGCCACATTCACTAGTCCCCTCAGGTTACAAAATGCATTGTATTGCATGGAAACCCTTCAGATAAAGCCCATGGCAAAATACCAATATTTCACTTGTGCAATACTTGCTGAAACTTTTCCCATCTGGAAAAAAATTATATATGTAAAAAAAAGATTTAATGAAGACTTGTTGACTGTATGATGACTCATTTAGCCATTATCTGAATAAACATGGATGGAGCAATTGAAGGTGGATTCATTTGAAAGGTTTCCCAGTATTGAGTAGGGCTAAATCATGGCCTGTTTAGGCATGAATATGATGATGGTGGAGGAACAAAGAAAACATTGATTCCAGCTTGTCATGTTTACATCCTTTGCCTGCATCTGGTCATAAATTCATGGTTGTGAAATCTTTGCTATAAAATGTTCTGTTACAGTGCCGTGTGTGGTGTATATGTTAGTTTCAGCCTTTATTAAAAAGGGAATGTTTAATGTTTAATAAGATAATGACAATCAAGTTTTCAAATATCCTTTACTCTGGTATAGTGCTATACATGGGATGGAATGTTAAATCCTGTTCCTGCCCGCAACCACAAGATTCTGTCCCACTTGTGCAAAAGCTTATTTGTCCCGCTCCCGTCTGCAAAGGAAAATGTTTTGATTCAATCTGCTTATTTTCAGTTTAAGATTAGAGAAACCTGTAGTCTCAACAAATAGACTGCGTTCAACATTTAACAGTTTAATAATTAACAGGGTACACTTTTCATATAATTAGGCACTTTCACACCAAAGTTCTGGAACCTGGTCCCTGGGCTGTGTGAACCTGGGCATTTATTTATGTTTGATTCATACGACTTGTGATATGTTTGTTTCATTATAAAATCTGACAGGAAGATTGATCTTTTGTTTTCACAGAATAAAAAAGTGTAATGTATTCCGCCAATAAGTATAAATTTAAGTATAAATATGGAGCAATAAGCAAACAATGTATTCATGAAATGTATTTCACCTGCAACGTCGGCAGTAACAGGTCAAAGATCTGCAGAAACAGAATCCACACATTTTTGTGGTTTCATTTTTTCGATTGCAGTTGTCACTTGGTTTCGCTCGCACTTGCACTGAATGTCAGTCTAGTCTGGCCCTGGGCAAAAGCCACAATGGTCACCTACAATGGAAAAGGACTGTCAAAAATCACCTTTACCTAGTTTGACATTTTTATATCCATTGTTCCTTAAACAGGCACTTACATCCTCAGGTGTTAAAGATTTTTGTGCTGGCTATGCCATCATTAACCAGGTGCTCACAAGAGAAGTGAGGTACTTTTAAAATGCTAACATGCTTCTGAATGTTTCAGGATAGGCTGGCTCTGTAAAACCCAAGTTAGGCATATATTACCATAGTTATTTTAATTTTTTGCCAGATAACACATCATTTCTATTGTTCCAGCTGTTGCAGACATATCAGTCTCTTACACTCTGCTCCCGTATTCAAAAAATGAAACTGTACTGCTCCGCACTCTATTGCCGCAGGTCTCACTGGATTTCTACAGGAATACAGACCTCAACTCTGCCTGTCCAGTTCATCGAATTCATACTTTCATTATATCATTTGTATCCACTCACATTAAAGCTAAAAATATGAACAGATTTTTGTTAACCATCTTCTGTGTTTTCACATATACAACCCATGGAGTATACAGGTTTTTGTTTCCTGCTAGGGGGTGGGCAAGTTAAATAAGGGTGAGTTGTATTCCTGTTTACATTTCCACAAAGGGGTTATACAAAAGCAGTTCAGCAAATGATTGTCAGTATTAATGGTGTTTTTGTATTTCAAACAGTGAACGGTTTGCATTTTCTTAACATGCACACAAAGCAAATTAAAACAAATCGTAACAGAAATTTTTCAAACTCTTCAAATTCTTGGTTCAGGTTGTACACAGAAGTGTCAAAAAGAGATAAGCTAGTACGAAAGTATGCAGTACTAATAAATGTTTCAAACGTTGTTTTGGTCTTTCTCAGAAGCAAAGCCATGTCATTTGAGCTGGTGAAATGTTCATCAGCCAACGCTTCCGCTTCGATGGGAAAATACTTTAACTTCAGTTGTCCATAATTTGAAATCAGCTGTGTGTTGTTTTGCCATTGTTAACTAGAGCAAATTTAACAAGAATTTAGTCGGTATACAGACACCCCTCTACTTACGAACATTCAACTTATAAACTTTCAGACATACGAATGAAGAGGACTGCAAGTCCAAACTGTGTTCATTGGGCTCCCGTTTTCAGCCCGCAACATCAGTCCCCCCCCACGCTCCAGTTCCGCCTAGTACAACTTCTGGCCGCTACTCCCGGCATCCTAGTTCTTTGTACTTGTGTACACCCTTAAAATGATGTTGAATAACGACTTACGTTCCGAACAGCCGTTCATAACTTGAAATGTTCGTATCTCATTAGTGAGTAGAGGAGCGTCTGTATATACAATAGATTTCAATTTTGGTGTAACTATAACAGCATAGTAGATTTCTGTGGTCAATTTAGCATCTTCTATGCACTGTGGGTAAGTAGTAGTTTTACAATTTCTAGTACATACAGTAAATCAGTATGTTCAGTTATACAACCAGAGTTTAAAATGTAAAGTCAAAAATATAACTAAAATAAGTAAAATATTCATATCAGATAATTATTAAAATGCATGCCATATTCAGTTGAGTCCTGAAACTTTAGAAGCTTAAAAATGGACAATATAGGTCTTCATACAAAATTGCTAAAATTGTTCATTTTCACTGCAAATTCTGCCTATATTGATAAGTCCTCAGAACACTGTCATTTATGAAAATGACACTATAAATGCGGCCAGCTTGTAATTTTCACTAAGTGTAGTCTGTGAGGAACGCAAAGGTGTGGGTAATGCAAAACATAACTAACAAAAATTTTACATGGGTGTGGGATATACTCATGTGTAGGATATATACAAAGTGGTGTTTAAAAGTAGTTCCTCTAGTTCCTGGGTTTTTCAGTCACACCAAATTAAAAAAAGAAAACTTAGTGAATGTTAATTCCCATGTCCGGTGTGTCAGGCAGATGATTCTTTTCCAGGAGCGTCTGGCATTTCCTTAGTCTTCCTTGTTTCTATACAGTTTTAACACGTCTGACAGTCCTGTTAGGTTTGGTTCAAATTTCAATTTTGAAGCTAAAATTGGCATTAGGAAACCTTTATAAGAAAACAGATTTAGATTTTTAGGTCCGAGTAAGTCCACATACCACGAGTTTCAGTTGTTGCAAAATCTCTTCTGTTGCAGGTTCTGGTATTTTGAGGATCGACTATGTTGGAGAGCTAAATGACAAAATGAAAGGCTTCTATAGAAGTAAATACACAGCCCCTTCAGGAGAAGCACGCTTTGCTGCTGTCACACAGTTTGAGGTGAATGTGCGATTCATGTAGAAAGACCCCCCCCCCACCACCCCACTGCAAGGCCTACTGCTGACCAGGTCCCTCCTTTCCCTTGTCCTCCATCAGCACACACAGCAGAAAATCCCAGCGACATTCCAGTGATTAGGATGTTTTATTTATTGGAAATGTCTGAAATGTAAGCTTAAGCGATGCCATGTGGAGGAGTGTGTGGATTTTTTGCTCCTGTAAAGTGATGTTTTTGTCCCAGGCTACAGATGCTCGCAGAGCCTTTCCCTGCTGGGATGAGCCGGCAATCAAAGCCACCTTCGACATCACACTCATTGTTCCCAAGGACCGGGTGGCCCTGTCAAATATGGTAACTTTTTTGTATACTCCTTTATTCCAGGTACTCTGACAGGATATCACATTTTTCATTTCATTTTACTGCAGGGTATAGCTAGCTTGCATACCTCGCATGTGACAAATAAATCCCTTATCCTTTTTAGTGTGTTAGGGACTTTGACATATATTCCATATATATCTGATATTCTTTTAAATGTTCTGCTTAATGTCTTCTAAACTTCTCACGCACTGTAAAAAGTTAAGTGCTGCTGTATGTCCAGTTCTTCCACTTCACATGCGGGATGTGACTGGTGACTTTTTTCCCTCCAGAATGTTATTGAGCGCAAGCCGTATCCAGATGATGAGAGTCTTGTAGAGGTGAAGTTTGCCAGAACTCCTGTCATGTCCACTTATCTTGTGGCATTTGTTATTGGCGAATACGATTTTGTGGAAAGTCGATCTTCCGATGGTATAACAGTGCGTGTTTACACGCCTGTCGGAAAGGCTGAACAAGGAAAATTCGCTCTTGAAGTAAGTGTGATTTCAGTTTTTCTTCTTCTTGTGGTGTCACGGAATCACTTACCTGCTAAGTCTGTGGATTTTTCTGGATGCTGAAATTTGCATGTGTAACATTTAGCTCTCACCTTAAAAAAGCCTAACACATGAGCAGTGGGCTGATTTTATTGACATGAATATGTATTCTGTTACTTTCTATGTGAATTGATTTTCTGTCTGTATGCTGTCTGCCATATGGCGGCTGACTGCTGACAGATAATTCAGTGAAAGACATTTCTTGGTTTTGGTATTGCATTGCCTTCAAAGCTAGTGGCAGTTTTATAAAATATATATATATAACAAAAAGCACAGCAAGATTTCAGTTTAAAACTTAAGAAAGGGGGCTGTTGGAACCACAGCAATGTATTCTCTGGACAGCTCCATCACCTGCTCCACCCATCCAATTCCTACTCCTCTCAAACTCGCCAACCTCCACAATTTCTAGAAGTGCTGGATGGATAAACCAGAAATATGATAGTTAATGTGTTTTACCGGAATCCTAGCTGTGACACCTAACTCTGAAACTACACCTATTCATTTATTGCACATTCCACTTACATGCCAATTTGCACAATCTTGCACAATTAGGTAATCACTTGTATTTCTTAATGTATGTCATGTAGAGCAAAACAGTAATGTAAAGCTGCGGAGCCTAGTCATTAAAATAAAAGGCAAATTCATAAAAACTACCTTATACACAAATATTACAAAATTATTCCCGCAGTAGAATTGGTTGAAACTTTGTTTGACCAAGTGCCAAGTCTAGCAGAATAAGACCAAATTGGATTGTGAGAGACGCGCAGAGATTTCAGCAAATAAAATGACTATCGTAAAACCCGTAGTATATGTGCACTTCATTCCAGCTTCAGGCTTTGCGGTCACACACAAATTTTAATTACAATAAAGAAATGATGTGAGTTACAAATCGAGAGCACACAAAAGGTAAATTGTATGTACCTTTTCAGGATGTCATGAACTCGATTTAATATTTTTTGGGATCCTAAGTTGTGCACATAACTTAGTACAATGTGGCCACAAAAAGAAAATAAAATTTAAAAATGCCTTGCCTGTGGCCCCTTCAGGGCTCTGTAAATAACATTAGTGTGTCTCTTACTGTTCTTTCTGTTATGTCACAGAAAACATTAGTGGTAAAGCAAGAGAAATATGGAATATAAATATTTAGACATTTTTAAATGATATTTTAACATGTATACAATAGACATTGACACAAAGTCAGAAATTTCTGGAAGCTTGTGTGATATTTGCTGCACAGTATTTGCTTAAAGAACTCCAAGGAAAATACAAAGCTAAGTTAGTCTAATATTCTGAGAGATAAAACCTGATTCTGTCATGTTCATTATTTTGATAATGGGATTCAGTGTGTCAGTTTTGTATATAAAGTACTTATTTGAACAATCCCCTACCTGCAGGTTGCAACGAAGACCTTACCTTTTTACAAAGACTACTTTAACGTTCCATATCCTCTGCCTAAAATTGATCTCATTGCGATTGCTGATTTTGCTGCTGGTAAGTATATGAACCTTCTTTTGATATTGTGTGGGTTTGTAATTATTATGTTGTGGGGACCAGATTTCCACACAATGTGATAAAAACTTGTAACATTTTACTTTGTGGGATTAGTCCCCACAAAGGAAACAAACACAAATCTGTGTGTGTCTGTGTATTACAGCTGTAATGGTAGTTTTTCCACGGCTCTGTGTGTCAGTTTTTGGACCATGGTAATTGTATGGTCTCGGTATCTTAAAAGAAAATAAAAATGTCACCCTTTAAACAAAAAGAACTCTTTCGGCCATATTTTCCATCTTCGCAAAGCGTGACGCAAAGTGGTTTTGCTAGTTACGTGCCAGTGCATTGTTCATTTTCATGTTCATTTTCATGTTCATTTTTGCGCCCGCTTTCCGCTCGGAGTGGTGTATTTTAAATGTGGCAAGGCCAGGCGCATTGTTGACATGGTGCTGTTCTAAGGCAGTAAAATGACATTGCGCTTTTGACCAACGAAAACCACGTCTGAAGTCAGTGGTGCATTGTTAAATGGCATTTAAGCAGCGCATTTTAGAAACGTGCATGATGCTCGTTACACGCAAAGGTTACACCCTCGAGGTGCACTAATGGTTTATTTTATTTATATACATTTTATTATAGAGTACATCTGGTCCTTTCACGTAATCATACTGTTTCATGAAACACCAAAAGAAGAAAAAATATATTAAGAACAAGAATAATTTAGAAAAAAAACTCTTTCGAGTTCATTATCAGATATATAACAACTCTTAATTCTGGAAAATGGCAGCATGACTAACTAGACCTAATTTATGTCTCTATGAAATCAAGGAGAGAAAAGCATAAAAAATGCTTCTTAACTTTGACCTGTAGGTTCTTGGTCTGTTTTTTTTAAATAAACAGTATATGTAGTATGTCTGGTACCAAAACACATCTTTTTCGGTAGCTATTTTTGGGAGAACTTCTGGAATAGCAAATCTTATCTTTATAAAGAAAACTAATTTTATTTGACAAGAACATATAAGTTAAGCATATCATTCTACAACCGAAGAGAGTGCAGAATGTTTTTGACGCAGCAGACCCAAATAAAGGGCGCAAAAGATGTACTGTGTTGAATGTTTCAGTCATTTTATTAAAGATTATAACAGCTCTTTTAACATGAAATACTCTCTTTATGAAGAGCCACTATCAGTTTGCATGACACTCACTGTTACAGATGTGTAACTCTACAGTTTTCTACGGTTTGGTATGTCAGTTTCTTACTTGAGGTATGAGAGCAATGTGGTACA
>JAODLD010000047.1:16154707-16176766 GCA_026781065.1 Mormyrops boulengeri
ATAAACAATCTTAATACAATAATACGTACATGGTATTTCAGTGGGTAACACCGTCGCCTCATACCATGCTAGAAATGACAGGCCTGGGGTCTCATTTATAACCGTTGCGTACGCACAAAACGGGACCTAAAAGATGCGTCCGCCTCTTTCTACGCAAACTGCGATCTATAGAAACAAACTTGACGGCAGAATGCGCGCATATGTACGCCAACTCTGACGCATGCGTGCGAACATTTTGGGGAAAAGAATACGACCGCGGGTGAAGAGGGTGAGAAAAACGCGAGTGGCATCAGTACAGAAATAATAATCCCTTGTGCTAGTGAGTCATACACCGTACATTTAATTTCATTTAAGACCTAAGAAGATTTTTTTTATATTACGTGGAATATACAGTACATTTGATTTATTTGTGTTGTAATATATGTGATAATGCCAGGAAAAAGACTTTTCAATATTTTTGTGACATTCAGTCTAGAGTACACACAGGTTTCTTTTCATACGTAACTCGATAAACTCGCAATACATCACTATGAAATGAGAAGCCTTAGTTATCCAGATTTAATCACTTTGTCTGATTAGTAACTATATAGTACATATATCAGTATCAAAAGATACACCCATTCCATTATGCCGAAGCATTAAACGCCCACAATATACTCACGATTTAATGCGGGAAAAAATCGAAACAAATAATGCACATCATATTATTTTTATTTCATTACTTGGTCTAAGTACTGTATTACAACATAGACCCATGAAGATGTGCCAGCACATTAGAGGCACACGATATGCTCACGATTTAATATTGCTGAGCTAGGAAAAAAACAACACGAATCCGGCCGCTAATGCTGCGTGGAGCCCTAATAATGCATCATTACTACTGCTTGGCAAAGTCCAAAGTCCTTGCAGTTCTCGCCATATTTGTTTACAAGAATAAGCGGAAGCTGGAGATCTGTCATCGGAAACGTCTTCGGCGGCCCAATGCCGGCGCCTGACGTCCTTAATTACTACGGAGGAAGGAGGTAAAAACGTGTTGCCACATTAATGTGTTTCAGAAGCATAAAGTTGTAATGCGTATAAAACGGAGGATTATATTTCCCCAGCGACAGAGGGAATTATTGTTACGGAGCCCGGGAGGGGACATGGGAGGAAAAAAAGAAAAAGATAAACATTTGCGAGATTTGTTCTTCCTCCCATGTCCCCTCCCGGGCTCCGTAATTGTAATGGAGGTTACATTGGGTGTAACATGAAATTCACGCTGTATTGTAATGCTGACGCCGAACTTGAAGGATCGATTTTTTAATAGTATTTATTACATGTCTGTAACTGCAGTTGTATCGCATAAGGTCAATATTGACATTTATACTGACATTTCGAAAAACAAGTTATACTTCATACTGCACAGGTAGGCCTACGTGATGTTATTTTGCATTTTATTTATAATCTATTAATCTTTTTTATTTTGTTCATCAGTTTTATTAATGTTTTATTACATGTAGCGTTGGTGGGAAGTATGCAGAGGTTCCCTGTAGATGTACAATGACAATAAAGAGATTCTATTTGACAATTTTCAAATCATTAAAAGACAACAAATAAACAAGTTTTTGTTGCTGTATTTTTGCTTCTTAAGCTACGTGATTAAAACTTGATACATGCAACTCAGAAATGTACTTCCATATTCTGTTTTTTTTTCCCAAATTCCAGCCTGCATAATTGATTTTTGACTTTATGCATTTTATACATCCAGATCTCAATAGTGGTTTCATGTGGTATTTTTAAAAACTTTGCATATAAATATTTTTTGGACAAGTCCATGCAGCTGACATGAAATCATTTATGCACACAAATAGACTTGATAGAACAAGGACTCAGTGAGTAGCTGTAAGCTCACAACTCCAGGGTTGTGACCTGGATTTCCACCACCAACTGAGCGTCAGTCCTGCATGCTCTGCCACAAAAAATCCACAACCAGAACAGAACAAATACATGTACATGAAAGATGAAGGATACATCCTCTGGATGCACTGGGACGCATCATCCGTGATGATTCCTGGGCTCGTAGGGTGTTTCGGGTCTCACAACATCATACAGTCTCACCCAGCCAGGGTTGATCAAGCCCCGACTTAACCCCGGGCAGCATTAAGCCACGCTCACCCCTCCTGATCCATAGCCACCTTGACGTTCTTTCTGCTGCTTTCATTGCAGTTCTGACGGCTGTCCTTCTGATTGGCCCACTCATGCCCAGCAAGATGTAGCCTCTACAGAGAGAGCAGCCACCGAAGCCTCTGCGGCCTACTTGCACTGGATGGCACTGCGCTCACCACTCTTGTCTCCGGCAGTCCTCCAGAAGTACATAATGAGCATTACAATGCATTGTGAAGGTATCTATAATGCATTATAATGCATCAAGAAGGTATGTATAATACATCATAATGGCTGCTTTAAGTAAAATGTTACCTAACAATTATACTACTACCATTGGCAGATTTAGGTATAGGCGACATGGGCAGCTGCTCAGGGCAGCATCTTGCCGGGGACGCACACACACACACACACACACACAAATCAATTGTGATATTTGTGCAATCGGTTTTCTATTGCTCATTTGCACGTCACATCAATGATATCACGTCACTGTGTGGGTCAGTTAACCTTGTCAGTTTGGGCGCCCTGATTTTATTTTGTCGGCCAAGCAGTCTACCACTTAAAAGTATGAAATAGGGAAGGGGCGGGGCTGAGTTGACCTTAGGCTGGAAGAACAAGGTAAGGGGAGCAGGGGAAACAATCAACAGAGTTGGGAAATTAAGGCCCAGAGAGTAAAAGTCCAGACCGGGATTTTGTTTCAACCAACCAGTTGAGCATAAAAAGTCAGAGTATTCATTTGGAGTATTCAACCTGAATTACCCAACTCTGTCTATCAAACAACGCACCTCTAACTTTGTACAGTACTAAAGCAATTAGTAAAATAAATTTCAAATTCACCATTATTTATTTGTATCGTTCCAGATTTCTTGATAGAAATTGCATTTTGTGCGAATGGTACTTTTTTCGACAGGCTGGGGTGGGAGATAAAATTTTTGTTGACAGGAGGGGCGGATGCTGAAGGGGGGGGGTCGCCTAGGGTGCCATACAAACTAGAACCACCACCGACTATGATTTACCACTACCACTACTACTACTACTACTACTAATAATAATAATTAATAATAATGATAATAACCAGAAAAGTTAGAGTGACTAAACACAGAACGTTATACTCCCCAGTGTCATATTTATTGCCTCCTCTGTTTTGAAAAGAATTCTATCAGTTATTAGCAATGGCGTAGTAGAGAGTATGAGATTGGGTGCAACACAACTTCATAATTTAAATAAAAAGGTCTGTTTATCGGGGGGGGGGGGACGCCCCCTCCGGTTCCTACGCCTCTAGGCAGTAATGTAACGGAAGTAGCGTCGAACGTGTCTCCTACTGGTTTTCCAATATTAACGTTACTTAGCTTTTAGTTTAAACGAGGTCTGACAACAGGAACCATATTAACCATAAAACCAGGGATGCGCTGCGGTTATTGAAGGCAACGTGTATATTGTATAATATGCTTAAACACGATTGCAGCTTTTAAAGACTGGCCATTATTTTTAAACAAGTGAAACAATTATGTGGTGAAAAAGCATTTAGCATTACGCGATATCGTAGATTTAGTCGTTCGGAAGTTCATGCTACAGTTGTCTTTCTCGTTTCAAAATAACATTTTGAAAGTATTATTATACTTATGGGCTGCATATTTATATATTTGACTAGACTTGTTTTGTAGTACTGCGTCACTTTCAGCCCACCAATCACAAAAGGCCCTCTGTGTTATTAGGCACCCACTGTGAAAGTTTACAAGCCTTGCGATTGGATTTTTACGCCGACACTAAACCCGAACTTTCGCTGCTTTTAGGAATCATCCAGTAATTCCTGCGTAAAAGCTTTTAGGATCGGAAATTCAGTATTACATAGGTTGCAATTCTTCCAAGTGGTATTTACGAAGACTCTCGTCATCCCTACTGGTCAATTTAAATTTCAATCATAAACGTCACCGGCGCTCATTGGTTGACACGAATGTCGCTCAATAAGCGCCGCGGCTCCGGATTGGCCGGCGGCCGCGGGCGGTGTCTCTCATGGGCTTGCTCTCGGAGGTGCATGGAGAGTGAATGTCGTCATGAGCGGTGGGTAGGAATTAAAACCTTCGCCTTTATAATACATCGTCGCCGCTTGATAAAGCTCTTTATTAAGACCCTTAATGCGGGCTCCTTAAAGCCGTCTGTTCGGAATGGGCGCCTGTTCGGCGGGGCTGCTCTCTACTCACTCAATGGATCCTCCTTCATTATCGGAGAGTTTAAAGTAGCCCGTTAGCGACGCGGACCGTGTGTGTGGAGCGGCGGCCGCCTCGCTTCTGCCCTTAAAAGCCGATGGCGGCTTCGCCCTTCGCGCTTTAGCCGGACGCTCGGACGCTCGGCTCCTTCCTTCGGGTTCCCCGTGTGCCGCCTAGCCGGCCGCTGCCCCGGCGCCGAGGCTCCCCCAGCGTCCTTTCCTACTTAGCTAGCCAGCTAGCAGCGTCTCGATGGCGGCGCCGTTCCAGGCCGCGCTCCGGCCGCTCTGCCCTGTTCCTCGATAAGGCGCAGTTTTCGGGTAACGTAAAGCCTGCTGCCGCCGCCCCAGGATGGTAAGCTCCACGGCCTTGTGCTTTCGATAAGCTGGGGAAGTTTCGTTTGCCGTGCGAAGGGCGGACGGCGGCGGCGCATCTCCGGCGTTTGCTTTCGCTTTTCGCGTTTCCTTCACACTCATTTACCGCCTGATGTTACACTGACGTCCGCCCGTCCGCTTCCTCACGCACTTTACATCGATATAACGTCCGAAGCTGACCCGACTCTATTTACCCCGTCAAGTACTGCAGTTTCACGGCAGAAGCTGCTTGTTTTGCTGACAGAAGTTGAGGTCAGTTTATGTCAGTAGGAGAAAATGCAGGATTCGGTCTAAGTTGCTGTGAATGTCATGTGATGAGGATGTGGGTCTTCTTTCCTATTATATTATGTCGTAGTGCAGTATACTATAGCCGCATGATTATATACTACATGCTACATTCTCTTTCGTTGTGGTATTTAGCTTTATATGCTTTTGCTATGCTTGCAAAAACTAAAGGAACAGAGAGTAAACCGAAAGTCATACTTGGGAGTAAAGCGTAATAAAAAAATATCCCCGAGTAATAATTTTACTATGCGTTTTGGTGGAAGAATGTCAGGCATAAGCAGTTTGACCATTACATATTTGATGCATCCACAGAGCTCATAAGCTCACCATTTTCCCTGTTGAATATTTATTAAAGACATTCTATGTAGTTGATTCCACATATCTACGGAATTAGGACCATCGTCACATTGTGCAGGCAACCCGAGGGTGCGCGTTGGAAATTTATATACTGTACTTGCCAAAAATTACGGTTGTATTACTGCATGATGCAGTGTCAGTCAGTATTCAATGGGGAAAATATTTTCAGATGCTGGGCAAAATTACAAAAATCCTACAAAATAAACGTTTAGTCTTCCAATGTACCTATAACGCTGATTTGTCTTGCTAACTGGCACGACTTAAGTATTAAGTATAAACTGCTGATTAAATTTCAGACAAATGCAAATCTGCAGCAAGCTTGTAATAGCCAATAATGTACGAACTAACAGTAATGTAATTACTTGCCTATAACTTATTTATCTGTTTCTATTGTAATGTCGATAATGTAAAAAAAAAAAAATGGCTAATGAGAATTTATTACAGTCGATAAGTTATGGGTTTACGGTTTGGTGCAGTTGCACCAAGTTATTAAAATTGCAAACAAAAACTCGTAAGCCAAAGGAAACATAAGCCTTTAAATCATGTGTTCTCTACCGCCAAGTATAGTTGCGTATCTATAGCGAAAAGTGCCTCAATAGCCAGGTATTTTTTTGCCCGGTCTGAATTCCTGAGAAGTAGCACCTTAAATGCCACTAGAAGCCAAACTTGCATAGGCTGTTTGTCCCTTGTTCTGTTTTTACGTACAACTGGATGATGTCTCAAATGAGTTAGCATGTTATATGTGTTTTCAGCAAATGTCTTAGTTTGGTATAACAAAACCAACAGACGGTCCAAACCACTGATTATGACTGACTGTAAAGACTAGTTCATACTTCACTTTTCTGCTGTTGTGTTTTTTGACCGTGGATGGTTGTGTGTGAAAGCTTGTGTTCATAGTACGTTTGTTGGTGGACGTTGATGATCCTGGGTGATGCATGCGTACAGCAGTGATATTCCACCAGGCCAGGAGAGGGCAGATCATCGCAACAAACACGAATCTACACAATGTAGAAGAACAGTTTTAAAGTTTAGTCTACGCCTGGGCATACTGTGGCATTCTCAAATCAGAGTGGAAATTTTATCCCCAAGATTTCAAAATTCTGCATTAGTGTTGCTTTCTATAACATTAACTGTGGTATGATGTCTGTACAGTATAAATTTTTATGGACAGTGAAGACTATGTATTCACCTCTAACAATCCTTCTACACCTTCTTGGTTGACCTCTGCTTTGTGAATGTCACTGCTGCCTCCTAGTCAGTTTCCTTGCTTATGTGCAGTCAACACACACGGATATGCTTGATCACCGCCAGGCAAAAAAATTAGGGCTACTTGCCCACCCCCCGAAGCAATCCAGCTCAAACCCCTGAGTCCAGTCGTTCAAACAATGTAATCCAGATCAAAGTGATCCGGATTTTGAAATCCCGTGTTTTGCTATTTTACTTTTATGCTGGTTTTTCAAAGCAACGCTGGATTGGATCACTGTCATCCAAATACAGAATTTTCAGGGTTACCAAATCCAGTTTACTAGTGCTTTAAATGGAACCCACAGTGTAGCCTACTGGCTATGTAAAAAAAACAACAGGTAGACCTAAAATACCAGTGGCCACAAATAGCCATTATGTGTTTTAATTTGAACAAACAGAAAACACCACAATAAACGAGAAACCTCCAATGTTCTCTCCAAATGAGGGACAGACTGGGCATGTGGTCAGGGATGCATTGTAAGACATTACTTCTGACTGAAGAAGATTGGCCACCCCTGGTATATTTCATCAGAAACATTGCTTTTGTGATCAGTTTTCAAGTTTTATTTAATTTTGTGCCAGAAATCCACACTGAATCCACCCATTTATTGGGATCAGGATTATCCTGATTTTTTTGGGTCGAATGTAGCCCAATTCAAACACTAACTTTTGAACAACACAAAGTGAAGGTTTGATCCCGATTTAAAACTGAGATTGGATTAGGTGATCTGATCAGGTGATTTGATCTGATTTCCAAATCCCTCTTCCTTTTGAACAACCCATTTTCAAGACTCAATCCAACCCATTATCCAAAATCCCATTGGATTACTTTTGACCAACTGGGCCCTGATGACAAAATTTGCTTCACCTCGTCCTCTGCACTACTGAAAGCAGACAGGAAAGTGAAGTTTGAATTGGCCTTAACCAGCATTAACTCTAAGCAACTCACAGCTGCAGTTAGCATA
This sequence comes from Mormyrops boulengeri, assembly GCA_026781065.1. Lineage (NCBI taxonomy): Eukaryota > Metazoa > Chordata > Actinopteri > Osteoglossiformes > Mormyridae > Mormyrops > Mormyrops boulengeri. The sequence continues at coordinate 16,162,283 of JAODLD010000047.1, forward strand.
ATGTTTTCCATGTTGCTTGTGAATTTAGGTTTTGAATTTAGGGTCTGTATCTAGCAGTGTTTTCATTAATTTCATTGTGCATACCAAACCGAAACACATAGGGTGGAACGGTATGCGACCAATACGTATACCTTTACAGCCCTACTATTTAGCTGTTAGGCTATTTTTGTTAGCCATTTTGTCGGTTTGTTTTTGAGGTAGGCATGCAAATCAAAATAACAATTTACAACCCTACTTGGTATACAGGTACACATTTGCACAAAGTGTTTTTACTGAAGCAGTTTAGACCTTGGTGCTTATTCTTGGAATTTTAGAACCGAAGACCTTTGTGTCTAACAGACTTTGTTTTTAAAGAAAATCCTCTTGTTTCTTGAAGTTCTGCAAATATTAAATGAAATAAAAGGGAAAAAAAGTTGAGTTGGTGTTATGATAGGTAACAGTCTGATATTGATGGTTTAATATGGTGTAATGGATATTAGAGATTTAAAAGCATCTTTGAGGTGTGTGTGTGTGTGTATATATGTATATAAATATAAATAAATACATATAAATACATATAAAATAAAAAAAAAATAGATTGTGGGCCAAAAGTAGGTGTAGAGTTTTTATTTTACAGTAATTATTGGATCATGTTTAGTCTCAGGTTTTCCAGATGTCCTCTGTCAACCTTGATACATTCCTTCAGCTTGTCCTTGACACTGTGACACACCTTAACACACACATCCCGGTTATCATGAATGTTCACAAGTGCTCGAGAGAGTAACTCCTTCAGTTCATCCAGTGTGTGGGCCTTCCTCTTAATAACCTTCTCCTTTATTACACCCAAAAAAAAAGTCCATGGATGTCACGTTGAGTGAACGTGATGGTCCATCAATGCTGCCACATCATGCAATCCAACGGTGTGGAAAGGTGTTGTCAAAACCGTATACTTACTTTTGACCCGCCTTGTGTATATATAATGTTTTGGTAATCTTTGTGTGTGTGTGTGTGTGTGTGTGAGTGAGAGAGAGAGAGACATTTTTTGGTAATCTTTATTTTTAAGCTGTCACTTGTGGTTGTAATGATGCTGGTAGTTTGTGCAAAATCTGAGAAACCATAGTTTGATAATTTCCCAGAAACTTTCCTGTTTTGTTTTGGTGTGTTTTGCCTCTTTATAATGATTCTGTGCTGCAGTTACCTCCAAAATGCAGGTTTGTTACCAGATGACTTAAAAAGCCTTAATGTGCCCTTTCTCTCCCCTCAGATCCACAGGACAGTATGGCCGCTACTATTACTGTCAGTCCCAGCGAGTACCTGCAGCCGTCCGCTATCTCTACACAGGTGAGTTTGCCCCTTATGCAGCTGTGGTGAGGAAAAACTCTCCATCCAAACTGACTTGTGCCTATGAAAGCCGGCAGCCCCGGTTGGGGAATCTCTTAAGTGTGTGGTACTTGGCTTCATGGTGAGACCTTGGAGTCTCAGTCAACTGAAAAGACTAATGTTTTAAAACCAGGGTGTCTCTTGTCCTTGGCAGTTACTTGGCTTATCACAATTTTAAGACGACATATCAGCATTTTGGGTTTTTTTTGCCGTAGAAAATGATCAGGAATTAAGATTGGGTGATAAGGCAAAATATCAGGACCTTTTTTCATATCGCGTAATACTGATAACTAACTATAATTCAAGTCGTTTTTATTTAAAGGCTCCATTTTTACTTAAAATTTCCCTTAAACAGGTTCAGAACATAAATGGTCACAAATTGGATGGACAGCAAATTGAAATCTAAATTTAATAAATAAATCATACAGAAATAAACTTTTGTTATAGGTCATCACACTAGCAAACTCCGTCACTGGTTTACCGCGCTTTTTCCTCAAACCGCCTTGCATATATTACAAAAGCTTATTCTCTGCCGAGTCGGTCAGCCTTGCAGTGCATTTGGACATTTTTTTCCGTTCTTAAAACTATTTAAACTGCACATTCCACTTGAATTAGTTTGTGGATCGCTTTTAACTGTATGGGGAGAAGTGTTTTTAGAGGCCTTACTTTGGATTCCAATTTTACATAAGTATCTGTTATTTATCCCTGTTTTTTTCTGTCATCTGCATAGTTTATCGTAAAGGACATGCAGGCCATTTTCCTGGTACTATTGTAAACCCTAAGTATTAAGTCTTTTAATTGGCAATTTCTTATAGTTCAAGCCTCTGAAGTAACATGGACAAACTCAGGACAACGTTTCATTCAGATCATGTCTCCCTGCCTGTATGCATTCAGCTGACTGAGGCTGTTCTTTCCAGGATTCCCAGCCTTCTCCTTTGGCTCTCCTGGCGGCTACCTGCAGTAAGATTGGCCCCCCCGCTGCCCAGGCCCCTGCCAGCACCCCCCCTTCTCAGCCAACTACACGGCGTCTGCTGCCTATCAAACCTGCCCCCATTGCTCCGGCACCTCCAAAAAACGTTGGATTTCTGTCCACTAAAAGCAATGTGATACAGCTACCAGCGGGGATCAGTTCTTCCAGTCCCAGTGGCCCAATCCTGCTCACCATTCAGAACCCAGCTCGACCTGCTGGTGCCAACATTCAGTATCAAGTGGTTCCACAGATTCAGGGGAGCTGTGCGCAAACCATACAGATGTTACCCCAAGGTGGACAGATCCAGATCATCCCAGGAACCAACCAGGCCATCATCACATCTTCCATGACTGGTCCAGCTCAGACAGCACCTGCCACACCACAGAAGACGCTGGCCATCAAACCATCTCCTCAAAAGCAGAGGCAGAACAGTGCCAATGTGGTGCGGCTTCCTGGAGGGCTCACCCTCCCACTCAACGTTTCCTCAAGCGATGGGGGAGCCCAGATCCTGGCCGAAGGTACATCTGCAGCACCACCTCCTGCCAAAGCAAGCCGGAGAGGCCGCAAGAAACTGGTCGCCGGCAGCCAGCCGCTTCCGCAGCCGTCTTCGCCGCCTCCCGCTGTAGCGGTTTCTGAGCAGGTTGAGACGCTCCTAATAGAGACCACTGCTGACAACATAATCCAGGTAGGCTGCTTGACACCGTGGAGCTCTTGGGAGAATCCGTAATGCTTCCTACCGGCTGCGTTACTGATGGGCGATTGCTGCTAAATACCATCTTTTTAAAATTAAGCTTTAAGTTGCTTTAATTTTAAATGGCAGTGTAACTGTCGGGATGTTGAGAGCGGGTCTGGTATTGAACTCATTGGACAGTAATGAAGAGGTTAAGTTTCTCAAGTCTGTCAATTTACATAATTGCAGCAACCTGTGGACTGCCTTTACTTTCATATATTAACATATAGATAAGGCTTTTCTATCCAATTTCCATTGTGTTTATCCAGATATATGGCATGCTGTAGGCAATTATGAAACACCTCAGCCTGTGCTTTGGTTTTGGGCTGTGGGAGGAAACGCATGTGTCCTGGGGGGAGGGGCCCTGGAGGGGCCCTGGAGCCCACAGTGTTACCCATCAAGCTGACACGCCACCTGGAATAGGATTTTATTTGTGCATCACCTTTATCATGCAAGTTATGCAAATGCTTGACGTTAGCTAATGTTGACATATGACCTGTGTTGTGTGATAAAGACACCACCCCCCCCCCCCCTTACAGCTATTTGTGTGTAGGGCTATTGCAGTATAATCACGGTTATATAGTGCACATGCAGTAATACCAGGGCTTTATGTAATGGGTGTAAACATTTGTTCTGATGCCAGCTTTTCAGTAGTATACAGACGTTTGCTAATGCCCATGACTTAGTAAGCAGATTAGTAGTACACCTAAAATATGAATGAGAGGCTTATTGTGACAACAAAAAGTTAGCAATCTGTATAAATTGGGAATATTTATGTTGTAAATGGTGAATCTCGTAACCATGTCATTTGCTGTGGTGTTGTGGAATGCTTGTTTTGTTAGTGTCTAATTGTGAGTCGTGTAAATTGTGGCTTCCATGTCTGTTCAGCCGCTAGTATTACACATAGAGCCTTTTAATAAAGTGAGCAACTTCCATTTTAAGAGCTGTCATCTGCTTTATTAAAATGACTCGTACTTGTCAGTACGTTTTTTGTGCTCTGTATAGTGGTCTGTTACATCGAGAACGTCTTGTGCCCTTTAGGGTTGCAGTGTGACCGAACAAACAATGCAGTGCCGTTTTAAGTGCAGCATATATTTTGTGCTGATGCTTTTTTTGTCTGGACGTTGTTTAAAGTGTGTGGCCATCTTTGGGCTGAACTGAGCTCATATGAGGCAGATTTTTCACATTAGACTTTGAGAAGGGTTGTATAATATTTTTGCAAACCTCACATTAACCTTGGCGTAAAATTTTACGTTGTTACATTTGATATGATTCTCAGTATCATATGATTTGATATGAATAATGGAGGCAGCTGGTTTGTTCATTGATTAGCCCTATTTTATAACTTGTTCATCTGTTTCTTGTTTAAATAATGTTCAGCAGACATCATCGGATGTTAACGTTAGCTTTTTTTAAAATTTACTATTCCTGGCTTCAGCTAAGCCAAATCAGGCTGCCTGGTGACTTGGTTCATTTTTCTTCTTTTCCACCACGATCCATTGAAGTAATAAGATGTGCTTTGGTCACAGGGCAAAGCAGTTTATAACTTAACTATGATTGCAGTGACCATCTTTGTTTATGTTTTTGCATAAACAATTTATTTACTTACCTTCAAATCATTACCACAACATAATCTCTGTGGTAACTGGTAGCCCTAATGAACTGTAGTCATTTGTAACCGAATATGAAATGTGAGCAATAGATATTTCTTAATGGTGTAAGAATGCATGATAGGGGTCTCCTGTCAAGTCCCCCCCCAATATTGGTCCAACTAACAAAAGATATTGCCAACACCCAAGCTATTCCTTAAGGCTTGTTTTTGTTTATTTGGTGACTAAATACAGATTACATTAATTATCTAGTAATCTGACATAGGGCTGTGAGATAAAACAATAACGATAATTATTGCTACATAAATTTCCTTGATACTAGTATGACACATGCTCCATAAAAGTTCAAGATGACTTTAAACCAAACATGTCGCTGGCAACACGCTTTCCATCAAAAATGATGTCATTTCCTCTGTGGCTGCTTGTCAGAACTGGTAATGCAGCACAAGCGGAAACTCATCCATGAAAACAAAAATGGGGGATTTATTGAACAAATAATGCAATAGGACAGGCAGGCGGATGACAGACAAAACCATCAAAACAACAGGGTAAGTCCAAAGCAGCATGTTCAGTAAGGGTAATCAACAAGATCCAAAAGGGAAGTCCACAGTAAAATTCAGCCCATGAAAAACGGTAATCCATAGATAATTACGAAACGACTATTCCGGCAGCAGCATTTTTTTGGTGCTTACTAAATATAACCTATAAACTATCTCAGACTTGTGAAATGCGAAATGCTGTTTGGTAGTGATGGCCAAAACATTGCTACATGAACAATTTCCAATATTTTTTTTTTGAGCTCACGTGGCACTTTTTGCCCTCTTGGCTATCACTTCTGTTTGGTGAGGGTTTGTCACATTCTGACAAAGAATAATTTAATCTGACTTCTTCAGCTTTTAACTCAGGAGTAAAAATCAGGCTTTAAACTGGAAATAATTTGACATTCATTGTGATAAATTTCATACAAGTCAGTATCAATAATTATCACAATAGGGCTGCCACGATTAGTTGACATAGTCCATAACACCAACACTGAAAATGCCTTGACATCAAACATTAAATTGATGCATCGTTTTTAAAATTATTTTAATGAACTTATGATTTCTAAAATGCTTCAGTTCATTATAGCAAATGTTTTCCTTTAATATCACTACGTAATTATGGGAGTAGTTTAAATTATCACAAAACAAAAAGTTGGTTTTGCACGGTGCAAAGTTCAATGACATACCGCAGGGGCACGAGCACCTGAAGAGAAGGCACACGCGCTGTGTGATGGACCGCCAGAGTAGGCAAATTCTACGAAAGTGTTGTCTGTTCATGTTTATTAAGTTACAATTAGCACAGAGCTTTTTAATATCTTTTGTCCTTGTAGCTGCTCAATACTCACTATTGCTTATGATACGCTCAATATTTAAAGCCGTAAAGTTGTCTGCCTGCTACCTTAGAATCTCTATTGAATAAGTGTTTGAGAAAATGTTTAGGCTAAAATCTGGGCTTATTTTACGTGGATTGATGGTGCCAGTTTGTCTTCATGTGCATTGGGCTTATTGGGAATTGGAACCAGTGTTATTGTAAACTAAATCTGAAATGAAAACGAACACTGAAAATAATTTGTGGACTGAAATAAAAATGAAAACTATGTTTACAAAAAAAAGTGTTGGCCTTTAATCAGCAAAAAGTAGCGCCTTACCACCAACATCTTTTTACCTTTTTTTTATCCACAATGTTTTTAACAGTGGTTGCTAAGTCTAGCTTCACTGCCAGTCCTCATCGCTTCCATGATTTACCACAACAGTAGCCTGGGGTGCTCCGCTAACCAAGTTTAATAATCGTAAGGATACGCCGAATTTTTACAGATTACTGACTTTTGGGCATCCCAATTTGCATGTCTTTAATATTTTAGGCATACTACTAATATGTTTAAAGACCTATAATAACACAGTTTGTTGTCAAAAAAAAAACGGTCTGTTTGATTTTCTGGAGGAAAATTAATCATTTATCAGACCAATCGGTAAAATAGTCCATAGATTAATCCATAGAAAAGGTCGTTAATGATAGCCCTATATTGCGATAACATTTTTGGCCATAGTGCCTAATCTGACAATCTGGCGCAAGGGAGGAACCAATGAAATATTACAGTGTGCACACTCAGTCACACATAGGGTCAGTTAGGCACTCCACTTCATTTATGTTATGTTTCTGGACAGTGGAAAGAAATTGGAGAATCCACTGGTTAGCCATGCACACTTAGGGTGAATATGTAAACTCTACACACACACAAAGCGGCGGAGGGCAGCAAAATCGCTACCCACTGTGCCAATATGCCTCGCTGAACTAGGCTTGCGCAGTGTGCGATGTTAATATCAACATGTCATGCACATGCAGTTCTCACATTTACAAGGACCGCAGTAGTCTGCTGGGTTGACTTCGAGCCATCAGTAAGTTGCAGTAAAGCATTTTTGGTCAGTGCTCGGAAACAAATTTAGAAAGCCTAGTAATTTTAGTGATGGTTCTTTTCAATTTCACCATATATAATATGAGCGCTGTTGCATCTTAAATGCTCTTATTTTCCGTCAAAATCACGGTTAGCCACATTGATCAAAAGCCAATGCTAAAGCCTCCACAACCACTCCACTATTTAGTGACCAAGTTCCATTCCAAGAACCAGGTCCTTGAGCGAAATTCCGCTAAGTGGAAATTATGGACGTCTACATGTTACAGCGACTTCTTATGACTTCAGCCTTCCACACTCACACACATTTTTATTTTTTTTACTAATAAATATATATATATATATATAATTTTAGTTCATGAACTAGACACTTAACAACAAATTGTACATTCTACTTCAGAAGCATAAAACACGTTTGGGAAACATGCCCCTGTTTTGCCGCAGAATGCTCTCCAATAGTTTATATAATTAGGGCTGCAACAAGTAATTCATAACATAGATAATAATTAATAAAAAAGATGGGTGACATCAAATCTTGCCATTGATTAGTTGCATTTTTGCAGTTTGCTGTGTAAATTGAGTATAATGACATCACCACCTAGCAATATTATCCTAGATATATTCCCCGAATGCATATACGTGGTGTGTGTCTGTATCCACGGGAGATATGTTCCAAGATCTACTGTGCATAGCTGAAACTGAGGACAATATCAAATCATCCACAGACCCCATGTAACCTGGTTTTTGTGTACATTCATGTAACGATGCATTATGCTATAACAAAATTTTCATGATGTGGTTTTATTACATAATGCATTGTCATGCACCATTTGTGACACTAAGTAGTTATCTTGTACTTAAGATAATTCATTGGGTGCTTCTTAAAATCCTTTGTGACTTAAGTAGTTATCTTGTACTTAAGATAATTCATTGGGTGCTTCTTAAAATCCTTTGTGACTTAAGTAGTTATCTTGTACTTAAGATAATTCATTGGGTGCTTCTTAAAATCCTTTGTGACTTAAGTAGTGGGGATTGATTCTGAAAATTGTCACAAGTGGAATGTGCAATGAATGAAAAAGTATTCTTTCAGACCTACATATCTCAACAAGGACTCTCAGCATTTGGGTAAAAACACATTAACATATTAGCATGTTATTCAAATTAGTGAGTGTACGACAGCAATTGCTCAGATGGCCGGATCAAATGACAGGGCTGTCCAGATAATCAAATTTAGTTTAATATTTGTATAGCTGGCAGCCAAACTAAATTATATGGTTCACTGTAGTATAGTATAGTGATACTTTAGTCAGTGTGGTAGAAATGGGACTTGACGAGTACTGACCACATCCTGTTGCATTTCCTTTGTGCTACTTTCAGTCTATTTTAGTGTTTTGATATCTTGCACTTTATTAACTATCTTTCTATGTTCCATTTTTCTTTTGCACAACAGCTATGAAACCAACTTGCTTGCAAGGAGAACACCCGAGGTGCACAGTGTCCTATGTTTAGCAATATTAAAATGTGCCGTGTGTGTACAGAGGCCCTGCATAGTGTGCTCTAACCCCCTACTCCCATAGAAAACTCTGATATCTATAGCTTGGAGAAATACAGTGGTATCTCAGTACTCACTCATTAGAACTTGAATTTCTTAATAGTTGAACCAACCAGTTAAAAAAAAAAATGTCCTAGAACTCGATCAGAATCTCAGAAGTCGAACCGTGGGCGCCAACCTAAGAACTTGTATGCGCGAGGAAATGAGTCACACAGCCTGTCTCTCAGCAGAAACAAAGGGTAACAAATGTTACAACCTAAAAGTTTGCGATTTACGAACAAATGAACAGAGTATTAATAAAGATAAACAATGGACCGCATGGCATAGTCTAGTGTTGGGGCATGGCTTGGGGTAGTGTTGGGGTCCATTCTTTATCGTTTTGGATGCCATTAAGAAAAAAATGTTAGTGTTGGCGCAGTGTTTGTGAAAAACTAAGAATTTTTTTTTTCAGGCTAATCTTTTGTTGGTATCCATGGCTCCAAAAAGCAGCACCAAAAGCGGTAAAAAGCGCAGGACTGTGCGACACAGTTTAGTTAAAAAAAAGAAATTATTGAAACATAATTTTTTTTCACTTTATAGATTGTTTGTATACATTTATTTTCTTACTATACAAATGACTATTTTGATAAATGTGCTTATTATGTTATATTATATTATTATATGCTCTTCTTGTTTTTTCCTGTTCATTTTGTGTTTAAATGCTAAAAAAAAAACATATCTTGGTGTAATTCTTTGGGGTCAGAAACCAGTTAATTGGTTTTCCATTATTTCTTATGGGGAAAATTTGATCAGAACTCGAACTTTTTAGGATTCGAACCCCAGTTCTGAACAGATGAAGTTCGAGTTCTGAGGTACCACTGTATATCAAACTGCATATAGTAGCTTATTGTATACTTGCCGCCTATTAATAATATATTAATGAATAGCTGTGGGCTTGAATGAGGGCTCCCATGATTGATCGACGTAATCGATGACATCGACGCTGAAAATGCATCAACATCAATATTTTAAATCGACGCCTCATCTTTTTCATTTTAATAAAATTAGCTTTATGATTCTAAAACACTTTATTATAACAAATGTTTTCCCTTAATATCACTATATAACTGTCGTTTATTATAACAAAACAAAAGGTGGTGTTGTAGACCGCCAGAATAGGCTAAACAACAGTGTTGTCTATTCATGTTTATTAAAGTGCCATTAGTATGGAGAGCTTTTAAATATCTTTTGTCCTTGTAACTGCTAAATACATTCATTAATAAAGATATTGAGTTGTCTGCCAGCTTTATTAGAATATCCACTGAATAAGTGTCTGTGAGCATGTTTAGGCTAAAATTTGGTCTTATTCTATGTTTATTGATGGTGCCAGTGTGTGCGTTCGTGCCCATTGGACTTGTTGGGACCAGTATCTTTATGGTAAACTAAAACGAAAACGGACACCAAATAAAAGAAAATAATTCATGAACTGAGATAAAAATGAAAACCGTATTTACGAAAAAACATGCCGGACTTTAATCTGCAAAATGTACCACCACATGACCAATATCATTTCATCTTTGTTTAACCACAATATCTCCTCTTTTAAAAGATGTTGTGCCTTCATCGCGACTTCAGTCCTTATCGTTTGTGTCACATTTTTTGTGCATCGCAATATGCATCTCATTAATATTTTTAGGCATTAAAAACTAATTAATCTGCTTAATGACATTAATCTGCTTATCGAAGTGTGGGCAAAATAATGTTTCCATACTGCCAAAAAAACGGCGTACATTATCTAAAGCCCTACAGAGGCATACAGTTTATTGTCACTTAAATGGTCAGATTGATTTTTCTCAGCCTCTGCTGTCTGCCAGCTGTCCTGCTGTCATTCAGCTTCCCTCTGGGTTTCTTCTGCAGTCCAAAGACATGCAGTTAGGCTGACTGCCATGTCTGATTTTCTGTGTACGTGTGTATGTGTGTGTGCCCTGTGATGCATGCAGATCAAGATGCACTTTTCAGACGTTGTTGGCTGCATTCACAGCACTTAGTTTGGCCTTTTTTTTTTTCATAAATTTTATGCCATTGGAAAATATCCTACAGAAGAATTACTTGAAATGGTGGCAATGATTCCATTTTTACACATTATGAAGTCAGTTGTTCATTTCCCAAAAACCTTTGTAAGTGTGGCATGTTACCTTGGTTGCAGATTAACCTTCTACCTGTGATATTTCACAATAAAATGATTTTATAGCTTGTCTTTGCTGTACCTGACTGCAGACAGTGGGTGACACAGAATATTATACCCTTAAACATGAATTATACAGTGATAATGTATAATGAATCTGGAATAGGGCTTGACTATATCTAAAATAATAATATATGAATATTATTTATTTCGGCACATGTCTGAAAATACAGGACAATTTGTCTGCATTGTCACTCATAATGCCTGCCAGTCTGTCACACCCGGCACGCTGCCTTGGTTTTGCAGGTGAAAAGTGAAGTGTGGAGGACGTGAAAGAATGTGGCTATATATGGTGCATAGCTGTCAAAGTTTCATGGGAACGGCCTGGGACGGACACATGGCTGTTGTAGTTTTTAACTAACTAAAGTGATTAGCAGGGGACACAATCGCTGAGAATTCCAATATTAGCAAAACTCATTTGGAAAGCTCTGTTTAATGGTTTACACGTGGCGAATGCTTAAAATGCCCCATAATTTTTCTCCCACTGGCGACACTTACATTTCACTGCGATAGCAGCCCCCCCGTATCACAAGCCTCATTGAGCGTGCCACACAGCCGATGCCAACGATTCCCAAATCATCCATCGCTTTTTTCATATTACCGCCATTATCTCACACAACTGCATGTGCTTTGCTTAGCGGGATTTGCCACTAAATGCTACTTCCCCCTCTCAAAACTTAGTTTTTACAAAGATTGCCAATCGCAGCGCTATCGTCGCTGTTAAAATGTAGAATACTTCCATATTGTCACCGTCTTTTCTTATGTTCTTATGCTCCCCCCAACTGAGAAGGATATACACATGACATCACAGCAGGCTGAAGTCACTGCACTCACAAAATACTGAGTGGCAGTGTTAGCATTCAGTGTGACTGCTGCAAAAAGCACACCTAAAATGGAAAAGAGCTGTAGTGCAGTTTATTGACAAATAGATTTAACATAAAATATTATCTTTTTGGGGTACCAAAAACTATGGCCGATACCCGATCTGTCAAATAGGTTTGCCGATACCGATATGAATATTGGATCGGTGCATCTCTAGTCACCAAATAAGTGTCTTCATGTAGAAAACGGACGTATCTGCAGTCTCATGTTGATGAAAAGCCTCAAAATTTTGAGAACATTAAAAATCGATGGCAAAATTTAGATTGAAACCTTGTGTAACTTTCAGTAAACACAATTACATATAATACTTACATATATAAAGCCACAAATAACACTATCCGTGCAAACCTTTATTGAATACCTCTTCCCTGAACACTAATAACAGTTTCTAGACAAATTGAACTTCTTTTTTAAACTAATTTTGTATCCTTCTCAATCACTGGCCCCCCAGCCTGCTCTTTTCACATTCAGCATCCTAAAACTAATTAAAAAAAATGTTTGAAAGTATCAACATTACATACAAATAATGTAATGTTTTTAATGGCTACTAGGCAAAATATGCCTTCCTGTTTATATACATGTATAGAATAGCAGCTACCTCTGTAAAGGTCCATTGCCACTGTTATTGTCATTCTTGATCCAGAACAAGCTAAATTGGGTAAACATTATGAACATTACCACTAAATAATGTCCCATTTACACCTCACAGTTTAAGGATAAAGAGTGGCAGTGGGGGTAATTAAGAGTTAAGAAAGAAGTCAAATGTGCAAGCTTCTAATGTTTGTACTTTACTTCAGTGATATTCTAAGTAACTCTGAGTCAGAGAGATGAAAAATGGGGTGGGGGAAAAGTGTGTTAGTGACCCAGTAGTCTTTTGGCAAATAAATGACCTTAAAATACATTTTACATTAAGTTTGGTAGTGGACTGTTGTGTGGCACATCTAGGGACCAGTGTCCACGTTGAATCATATGACCACAGGAGACCTATAAACATGACATCACGGGTCGCTAGCAGCCTGAGATATGCATACAAGGTTTAATTAAGGTGAATGGATGGATCAGTATCAGGCAAACAGTGGAATTATTCATATATAATTTTCATTATATTATATAATTAATTACATTATTCATTATAGTTAACTAAGTTGTGGATGTGGACCACATTAGGACTATTCTTTGTTTTTGAGCTGTAAATTTGGTTTTCAAAAAGTAAAAAAAAAAACTGACCTATGCAATCCTGATGCTCGGCCTGATGTAATGAAACAGATTGAATATGTGCTGTGACTCTTCCGAGCTGCCGTTTCAATCCAGGCCACTGTATGATAAAAACCAGTTAATTTTCTCTTTACCCTGCTCATAATCGCTTGTTTCTCTATCCAATTTTAGGCAGGGAACAATCTCCTGATTGTCCAAAGTCCAGGTTCTGGTCAGCCAACGGTGGTACAACAGGTCCAGGTCGTCCAGCAGAAGCCTGATCAGCAGGTTGTCCAGATTCCCCCGCAGGCTCTTAAAGTGGTTCAGGCTGCTTCGGCCACATTGCCACCCGTCCCCCAGAGACAGCCAGGCCCCAGTGTGCAGGTGGCGCCAGCAGAATCTACTCAGGTATTTCTGTGCTATTCTGCTGCTGTTAAAACATTGAAAAGTGGAAATGAGTTTGAAAGGCTCTAGACTAAAACTGGTGGTGAATTCATAAGTACACTGGAACAGTAGAGGATGCATGGACGCTTGCGATGCACTTCGCGATCGAATTAGAATTACTCCGAGATCGACCAGTCGATCTACTGTTTGGGCACCCCTGGTCTAATACATCATTTTGATATTTTTTAGAAAAAAAGCCAACTGTAGCACATGCAGGACTTGAAAGACCTCGGAGTGTATGAGTGTATGAATCTAATATTTCATACTATCATATCGTACACAGGTTATTCATTCCCCTTGATAAGTCACCCAAGTCTAGCACAGACATAATGAGTCTAGAGACAGAAGGGCAAGGTTTATGCACTTGAAGCCGGTCAGATCAACAAACATGCTCAGTTACAGTCAACACTAACTAAAGATACTATTTCTGATTGGATCAGTTTCAATTTTGTGTCTTCTCATTTTTATTCATTGATGATTGTGTCAGTACATTTCATCCTAGTTTTTGGCATCATAAATTACTTTCTAATTTTATCTCTCTAATTTTTGTCATAGTTTTCCTCAACAAAATTAACACTGATGTTTGCACCCCTAGTAGAGGTGTTAATCGCATCAGTAGTCATTTCTGTTATGTTTGTTTTTTAGGTGCTAATTAAGACTCCCTCAGGGGAGTGGCAGACCGTACAGCTGCAGGAGACGACCGTATCCACAACAGCTCCTGCCCCGAGCTCCAGTACAGTCAGTTTGCCCTCAGCTGTGGGCTGCAAGAGGTCCCTGACTGGCGGGCGAAAGGAGCGGACCTTCCCTAAGATCGCTCCCGCTGGGGGCCTCATTGCACTAAATGCAGCACAACTTTCTTCAGCGGCCCAAGCTGTGCAGACCATCAGCATCAATGGCGTACAAGTGCAAGGAGTCCCAGTCACGATCACCAATGCTGGGGGTAAATCTCTGTCGGGTACATGGGGTAAGGGGCACCCTTCATAGGCAACACAAGGAGTCCCAGTCACGATCACCAATGCTGGGGGTAAATCTCTGTCGGGTACATGGGGTAAGGGGCACCCTTCATA
>JAODLD010000047.1:16186703-16197942 GCA_026781065.1 Mormyrops boulengeri
TCCATACTCCAACTACACGCTGTGTGAAGAAGTGCATCCTCAAGTTCATTTTAAAATGTTCTCCCACTAATTTCCACTTAAATTATTAATTAAATTTCCATGTAAAATTATGATGCACATACATTTTTTCCGAGTTAATTCAGTTATATAGAGCTTAGAGCTTCCAAAGTGCCCAGGAATATGCCCAAATGCATTCTTTGGTACCACTTCATGGTCCACTGGAGAGTGAACTATGACACATCTTTTAATGAACAAAAATATTTATCAGCTGTGCAATGAGCCTTTGAGTAAAGCTTGTTCTGTTGTAAGTGTGCAGCTATTTTGCAATGTCCAAAGATTCATTGCAGCATATTTTTATGAGCCCATGTCTTACATCTATGTGGCAAGTGTAGTATTGATATATTTTACTGTAATGTTAAACATTACAACATTTAAGGAATAGTTTGTGACAATAGTTTGTCTGAAAATTAACCCATATTTGACAGTTAAGTTCATAAGAACTAATTGTATAGTTTCCACATTAAATGAGGTAACATTTATTGGATTTCATTTTTTTACTTCTTTGATGTGGTGCAGGTGGTTAATCTAAAGCAAGTCATAAACACATATTCTCCAGTAGTCAAACATATTACAGGTAACTTTCCTCATTATTTGTTTTTCAGGACAGAGTCCTCTCGTATTTTTTATGGTGCATGTAGGGCCTCCCTTGGCAAACAAGTCTGTGGGGAGAGGCCAGGCTATAATTTAATGAAAATGCCCAATGAAACGTACTGAGAGGAATCAGTGCACCATGCCCAGGACAGAGTTACTGGGACCCACCCGTGGAGCCAGGCCTGGGGGCTGTGAGGCTTTGCCTGAAATGGCTACATGTAACCGTTTTGAGGGATCATTACCTGCATGATAAATAGAGCGGTCAGGTGCAGTGCAACAGGGATGAGCAGAAACAAAGGACATAGGTCAGAGCTTGGCAATGGACCCTGGCTTTGGCCCATGGAATGTTACCTTTCTATTGAATGGATTTATTTGTTCAGCATGTCCCACAGATGCTCGATCGGATTGAGATCTGGGGGACTTGGAAGCCAAGTCAACACCTTGAACTCTTTTTCATGTTCTTCAGACCATATAGTTAATGTCTGTACTGACCACTGAATACCAGATACGACCCACCCAACTTGGCATTTCGGAGATGCTCTCATTCAGTCATCTACCATCACAATTTGACCCTTGTCAAAGTCGTTCAGACCCCTTTTCTTACCCATTTTTGCTGCATCCAACCCATCATGAAGAACTGATTTTTCACTTGCCCGATATATACTATGGCACCTTGACACATGCCATTGTAATGAGATAATCACTCATTACTTTTTCATTTGCAATTGGTTTTAATGTTCGGGCTGATTGGTGTATATTGGCTAACAGTGTCAGACTTTTTTCACGTACTGTTGGAACCAGCCTTCTTGATCAGGGTTGGAGTCTTACCAGCCCATGGTGAAAGATCTCAGGGGAATGTAAGAGTGCTGCGCTCCTGAAGGACTGTTTTTGTAATGCATATTGGGACAAAGGACACAGGAACAGGAATTGGGGTAAACGAACGGGATTTTGTACTGGTCCCAGGTACGAAACAGTCAACAAACATGATCGGGGGAATCAAAACAGAGAGCACAGCAAACTATGGAAGGAGTGGACAACAAACAGGACTGACATTCATGATGGAACTGGGGAGTACAGGAGATGGGAAGCACTTAAATACATAGCTAATGAGGGAGCAAACAAGAGGGAAAACTTCCTGCTCCTAACTACCGCGGGAGCTATTGATTGCTTTCTTACACATCAGCTGGGAAAATCATTGCATACCCCTCACACCAGGCCACGACTTTCCTTCTGGCAGGCAGCGCAGATGATTGTGCAGCAAAGCAAGCCGGTACAAGAACAGAACTCTATAAACAGCTGACCCAGTTACCTCAGCTCAGTCTGCACTATTACCCCCCATTATCACGCAATAACACACTGCTGTCAGTGACTCACTCTACTTATTGTATTGAATTCTACTTATTGTATTTAGGCCAACATTCCTTGCACTGACATGCACTGTTTTACTTTTTGTGAAGTGATGAACTGTACAGTGCACATCTTGTCTGGTCTTAACTGCGTATGTATCTGCTGTATGTATGAGGTGCATTGACAGCCAGAGACAAATTCCCCGTGTGTTTGACATACTTGGTCAATAAACCTGATTCTGATTATTTTGAGTGAATGTCCTGGGGAAGAGTGGAGGGATCACATCACCCAGCTAGTTTAGAAGCACATAGCGATCGCTCAGCACACGCTAGAGGCCATGGGGTTAGAAACAAAATATGTCTGTTATACTGTCACCGCAACCCTTACCAGGAAAAGTAGTGCAAAGATGAGATAATATAATGCTCACTTCACGCTACATACAGATTTGTTATGTTTCCTTGCTCTGAAAATACCTTTCTACTTAATAGTGATGCTAATTCTTTTAAAGTTGTTCTTTTAATAATTAAATTTTGATGCCCAGAACATAGTTAGATGAAAAGATTTAGCAATAATACATTTCCACCAGTGGACATTATGAGTTACTATCACGAGTTCTGCAGCACTTCAGGTAGTCCAATTCTTTAGGAGACTAAAACAGTCAGTAAGAAACATACCATAGTTAATAATTCATACAAACCAAGCCCGTATTTATAGGACCAGTTTACACAGTATCGCCCCATCTCCTTCCCATTCAGCTAACAATTACATAGGGGAACAAAGTTCATAACTGATAAGGGACCTACAGCAAGCCTTTGATTCCCAAGCCATTTTCATGTACTCGCTAGGAAAACTATAGTATAAATATATATGGACTGGGACTGGGATCCCACCAGGATGTACCCCTGCCTATGCCTGGGATAGTTTACAATTTCAAAATTTTAATATTTCACAAATCCAACTCCTTGTTATTCTTGTACAAGCTGCATCTTTCTTTTATAGCTCATAATTTACTTATCTGACCATTTTGCCCAATGTAATTTTTTCAGATTCATCTAAGCTCACTCGGTCATGAAATAAGGTATGTTATACAGGATTTTGTGTCACTGTTTTCTTAACAACAGTCTTGTCACACGTCATGAAATATTTTGCAACTCTTGAAAAACTGAAGTAAAAATGTCTACCCACAGCTTGAGATTTATTTTGAATATGGTAGTCTGTCTACCTATGGTTTATAAGAGACCGCTGGAAGAAATATTATTGATATATTCTCCTGAGGTTACTTCATAAAGGACTAATTTCCAGAAATTGTTGAAAATGACTCAAAACACACGTTTGCTTCAACAACAGATTTATTTTTGGAAAATTTGTGCTAACAGCAAAATAACTGCAGTCTTTTCATCAAGTTTTTTCCTTCTCTTAATGGACGGTGTAATTTTGTGAGATTTCTTCATTTTCAGCTGAGGGCTTTAGAACCAGTATGATGTTACCTAGTAAAGTAGTAACCCTTGTGAAAAACACTTCGATGAATATGTCTGTGGGTGGCCAATTTCTCCCATTATTATAGTCAAAGACAGGCACAACATGATAAGACATACTGATGAATTGGCTGTTATTAGTTGTTACTTAGCACCTATTATTGCCTCGTCTCATTAGTGAGAGGTCACTTCTGCTGTTGTAGACCACAGAGCTTGGGCTCTAGCCAATGGTGGTGGTTTGGTGGACTTTGATGGTCGTTTGCCCACCTGTGGAGGTAAAGATAGTGGAAACTGTATAAATCTCTCAGCATATCACAAGCATTATTGATATGCAAATTAATCATGGACATTTTGTCTTATATATAATAATAACAAATAATAATTAAATAATAACTTACCTGTGCCTGTAATCCTAAAAATATGGAGAAAATGATTAAGAATTAATTCTTTTAATTTTTTTTTACATACATTAACTACATAGTTGTTCATAATGTTTTAGAAGTGCTAATAGTTTCAGATTATTACTTAAGGTTGCATTTAAGGTTAGAAAGTGGCAGTTGTTACAGTACGCTGCAGACTCCCCAAGCTTACTTGGTCTCCTCTTTCTCTAGGAGGCTGCGGTAGGTGGCGATCTCCTTCTCCAGCCGACTTTTCACATCCAGCAGCATCTTGTACTCTTGGCCCTGCTGTTCTATGCTGCTCCGCACTTGTGCCACTTCTGCCTCTATCATGTTAATCTGGTTCTGAAAGCCGGCCAGCATGGCGCTGTACCGGGCCTC
The DNA here is from genome assembly GCA_026781065.1 of Mormyrops boulengeri. NCBI lineage: Eukaryota > Metazoa > Chordata > Actinopteri > Osteoglossiformes > Mormyridae > Mormyrops > Mormyrops boulengeri. The sequence continues at coordinate 16,190,956 of JAODLD010000047.1, forward strand.
TGTGTCTGCCAGACTGTTTTCCAGTGCGGCTTTCTGCAAAAGTGTGAAAGTGAGTTTGTAAACAGTCCTGTTAGCTTGTGCGTTTTACTATGTAGTTTTTGTTAATGATGGCAATGCCATAGTAACGCAGCATATATAAATTCTTGATGGTACTAACAGTTTCCGAACTGTATGAATCCTGTGTCTGAATTTGCTCAGTCTGCTGGTGCTAAATGGAGGCTGAGTTAGTTCTTTCTCCCAACACTGATCCTGACATTATTGTTGTTTAATGAGTACTTGGCTGTAATAATTATGTATAGGCATGCCCTCTTACCATACTGAGCTGTGACTGAAGCTCTATCTCCAGACCCTGTAGGGTGCGTCTCAGGTCTGTGATCTCTGTCTTGGATGTCATGATACTCTCTGTGCTTGTAGCGACCTCCTTGTTCAGAGTTGTTGTCTGTAAGAAAATATCATCTAAAATATAGAGACTACAGTTCTTCTGCAGGTATCTTTATTTTAAAAACTCATTTTTATGAGATGAACATCGTTATCATGCCTGAAGTACAAGCTGATGGGAGTGTTACTTTGAACTTTGACGTTCTAAGTTGGTATATGAACTTTCCAATGTGTCACCTGTTCGTTGAACCAGGACTCTTGATCACGACGGTGCCTCTCTGTAATGCCCTCGTATTGGGCCCGGATCTCTGCCAAAACCTTGCTGAGATCCTGCTGAGGTGCGGCATCCACCTCGACATTGATGTTGCCAGTCAGCTGCGAGCGTAGGGCTGCCAGGTCCTGAGGGTGGTACCAAAGAACCTCTTTATTATCTCGTGCCATAACTTCAACAAACAACAAATGTGCACTGAGAAGAATGAAAATAATACCTCCTGATGATTCTTTTTAAGGTAGGCTAGTTCATCCTGCAGCCCCTCAATCTGCATCTCGAGATCAGCCTTGGTAAGAGTGGTCTGGTCTAGGAGGCGGCGCAAATTGGCGATGTCGGCCTCTACAGACTGGCGCATCAGAAGCTCGTGCTCATACCTGATTGGTTTACCATAAAATACATACAATGGCATGTTCATATATAAGAATTTTGTTCCCTTGAGATTAATAATAACAATTTACTATTTATGTATGTAAGTATTATGTTTCAAAAATAATACTGTCTTTGAAGAATGGGATCAGTGAAATGACAGACGGTGTCAGTGCTCACTTTGTCCTGAAATCATCAGCTGCCAGTTTAGAGTTGTCAATCTGAAGCAGGATGTTGGCATTAGCAGTGGTTGCATCCTTAATCTAGAGAAAGAAAACAATTCAGTAGTTATGTATTGTCATTTCTGGTGTGCAAAGAAGTAATTTATCAATACAGTATAAATCATACGAAAGGTATTTTTATATCATATGAATGCCAATTCATGTTGTATGATCTGCAATTTTACTTTGTTGAAAAATAATATCACATTTTTGTTAAAAAATCCATACGGTAGTGCAAAGGTATATCAGCACCAACTTAAATTATATAAAGGAGAGAATATCGCACCCAGTTTCTGATAACAGAGATAACTAACAGATTTGGAAAACATGCATGTTCGCAGGGTGATTGAGATGGTTTTACAGTAGTTCTTAAATATCATTTACCAGAAACGGTCTTTATTGATCGTGATGAACAGCTGTTTCATGTATTAGTTACAGTAAAATAGAACAACGTAGAATGATTTCATTTAGAAAGAAGTTATTGTTCTTTTTGTTACTTTTGTGCAATGTGACCCTTAAGTAATAAGTTTAGTCTCTTACGAACACAAAAGAGTTTTTCCAGTTCACTCAGGCTCCTTCAAACTGACACATATTACTGTATAATAGTTGCTAATTAGTACCATTATATATGAATAAGCCTGTAAAGAAGGAATTCTTAACAAATGAATATGATTTTCCTTATAGAAATGTAGCTAATTATTCTTTGCCAGCATAATTAGGTATGAAATTTTGCAATCTGTCCTTGCTCATCACAGTCCCTCAATAGTAATTTAACCCATTTATTTAAACCACAGGCTGCCTGCCTCATACTGTGCCTATTGTCAATGCATCACTATATAGGAGAGACACTGAGGGATTTTGCATTATTTTGTAGAGGAAGGGCAACCAAGGTGATGCACAAAACAACGGCAGAGCACAAGCCGCAGAACAGAAGGTTCTTACCTTATTCTTCAGATCATTAATGGTGGCCCAATAGGGGCTGTAGTCTTTCTTGGCAGCCGGACCCTTCTTTTCATAAAACTCCCGGATTTTGACCTCTAGCTTAGCATTGGCCGCTTCCAGAGAGCGGACTTTCTCCAGGTAATTGGCCAGCCTGTCGTTGAGGTTCTGCATGGTTGCCTTCTCATTCAGATGGACGGCATCGCCATCCAGAGCACCGCCGAGGCCGACACCGAACCCAGAACCCCCACCGTAACCCCCACCGTAAGCCCCACCGTAAGCCCCACCGGAACCCCCACCATAACCACCTCCAAAGCCAGAGGAGACGCCGCGGCTGACAGAGGAGGAGATGCGGGTGCCTCCGGTTCCCGAATAGACACTGTAGGCCTTGGGGGCTGAGGAGGCCGACCGACGCTGGCTCATCACGGAGCTGCTGGTGAAGCTACGGGGGCCGGTGCTCATGCGATTCAAAACAATAGGCATGTTTCTGCAATGAAGAGGAGCTTAACACCACAGAAATGGGTAAAGAACTGCACCAGACCTGAGAGGAGACTGCGCCTTGAGTGGATGCTACATCCTCCTAATATAGCTTAGAGGAGGGCTCTGGGGCGGAATTCTCCACACCCTTCCTTAGTCTGCCACGCCAGCACACATGCCCAGAAAATGTATCTGTGAGATTAGTTATTGTTCTCCTCCCCACCCAGAGAGGACATTCCCATGGTGTGAGTGTGCGTCTGGACCTGCCAATTTCCTACCTCTGTTAAAGCTGGGTGTCTCTTTTGTTCACGTTTTGCTTTATTTCTTTTGGATTTAATAGGGATTATTAATGTTAACTTGCACAAGCAAGTAATCAGTCATTTTAGGTGCAGTTTGCATTCATTACAAAATCACTTTCAGCCCATTATATGTATGTATATATGCAATTTGTCATTTAACTCATACAAATTAAATTAAAAATGAAATGTTTGTAGCTGGATTGATTGACTTGACTTTTCTAAATATTGCATATTAAATATTCAGTTAACAGCAGGCAAGAGAAAAAAGGCGTTTTGTTATACAGTATGCAGAGCAGATGGCTAAAACCTTAAGAATGGCCTTTATTTTTTAATTTTTTATTTATAACTTTTTGGTGGTAGATTATTCATCTATTCTTAAGGTAACTCTAAAATTCAGTACTCAAGGTATTCAAAAATTAAAATGTGTACAATGTGTAGTGATATATCCTACATAAGTCCAGTGTTGTAACAAGATCATAATGTGACATAATCATTTGAAGATGGTTAAGAACACCCTCCAAGGTGATGGGAAAAGAGCCCACTGATGTCATGTAGCAGATGTGTTCAGTTTATACACATATGGTCTGATTTTAGAGGCTCGCAATCTATGCTATTACAAAACAGCAGCTCTTGCCAACTGAGCTACAGAATCATTCTTACTGTGTTTATAGGAGGACAGCGAGAAAGATCCTCTGTGAATTATTGCTTTGTACATCCAACACCCACACTGTTTGCCACACTCTTCTCAGGTTTCCACCTTACTTGGCTGTGTAAACAATACATTGTTTTACCACAGTATCTGTGAGACATGGTCTATTACTCAGTCCCAAAGTACAACTCCCATGGGAGTGGCAGAGGACTACAGTGCACTTCTGCTGATCTTGGAACAATGTAAAAACAGAAAGTCTGCGGGTTCTTGCAGGAGATGGGGTGGGAAAGGGATGAGCTCAGGTTTGGCTCACAGCCTGGTCCGCACTCACGCAGTGTGTGGCTTCACTTCAGCACTGTTCCTGAGAAAAAAGAACTGACACATAAAAACATATTTTACTTTTAATATGAGCAATTTGCAATTATGTGGCCAAATACAGTTTCAAACCGATTCACATTCACGTGCAGCGATTGTCAACCACTCCGTATGTGTCAGTAGCAAAATGTTTTGACTAAAAAAACATCGCATGGGCTTCTTTTAAAACGCCATGTTTGTGGAAAAAAATGCAGTGACTTCAGTTGTCAGAAGATGATAAACATATAAGCTGAGAGGGACTTTATAATCCCTATGTGTGTGCTTGTGAAGGCATAACTTTCCTGTTACTATAACTCATAAAAAGATGTGTCTTTACTTGACATTTAGTATGGATATTAATTTGCAGTCATTGCTTTAAACTTGAATATTTTGAGTTGCTAGTTTGATTTCAGATTTTCTGTTCTGTACTTTAAGAATTTTGTAAAATAGCACATTCAGCCATGTCATGTCCCATGTGGCTTAACAAGCACAGCTCACTTACTGCGTACCTTGAAATGCTCACCTGTCCTCACACTCAGTGAAGGTATCGTTGATTCCAGGAGGCATACTGAACATTCTTTCCTTGTCTTGGGTCGTGCCTTTACTCCCTTCCGTTCCAGTTCCTGCCCCCCTACACCTAAGCCTCCTTTGGATTTTCATGGAGTACTTACCTCCCCCAGCTTCAAGATATCTGTCTGCTGATTCACTTCATGCTTGCTGGTTTCCCAAATAAACCCCCCTCTAGCTGCATTTGGGCTCTTGAGTGTCTATTAAGTCTTGTTTTACTGTTATTTTCTTATTTATTGCATTATCTGTTGGATTGGTATGGTCATACGTATCCATTTTAAAATAAAGTGAAATACTCTCTGCATTTGGTGAAGGTCTCATTACAACAAAAGTAAGTGATTAAGTTATTAATTACCATGGAATCTTTAACTAGTTGGAAAGAGATTGTGTGAACAGATATTATATTTCTTTTCACATTTGTTTCAGTTCATGGTTATTAATTATACAAAAGTTTACCCACATGAATGACAGGGCCACCTCCCTTCGGGCTCTGACTGTTGTTTGTACATATGCACCAAACACCGAATTTGAGTATCTGGCCTTCTTGGAGACCTTGGATGGGGTACTCGATTACACCCTCTCTGGAGAGTCCACTGTTTTGATGGGTGACTTTAATGCTTACGCGGGTAACGACAATGAAACCTTGGGAGGATGGCCTGTCTGATTCGAACCCGAACAGTTTGTCCATAATGAACACCATGTTTGAGCATAGGAGTTTTCATAACTGCACCTGACACCACCTGACCCTACATCATAGATCAATGATCAATTTTGAAGTCATATCATTAGAGTTGTCTTGGACACTCGGGTGAAGAGAGAAGCTGAGGTGTCAGCTGATCACCATCTGGTGGTGAGGTGGATGAAATGGCTGGGGAAAACACTAGACAGTTGACCCAAATGTATAGATCTTTGATCAGGCACAGTATTCGTGCGACATGATCACTGCCATTGTAAAGTCACGTGCCCTTTCCATCATTCAGCAGTATCACTGTCTGGCTGCATGCACTGGCAATCGGCACACAACTACATCATTTCTCCTGCCCAGTGCATTCCTTACGCAGGTGTTTGTCTAAATGAATAGAAAACGAAGAGCAGCTCACCCAAGCTCCAGATCCAGAAAACAGCAGATAGTACAGAGGCCGCGATGCCCAAAAAAAACGTGCACAAGCTATCATGAGTGCACAAAGAAATTAGCCAAACATAGACAACTCAATACGATAATTTGTTAACCAGACTCAGGAAAGACTCACAGGGAGGCACTGAAATGCACTGAATCATTAGACAAAACTAGAAACAGCTGGTAACCAGGAGGATTCCACACGAGGTAAATGAGGGGGCGTGGCACACAGGAGGAACGGCACGATCAGGGCTTCACAGGGGGGAACACCGACAAGGGAAGCTGAACCAGGGGGCAGAAAACCAAAAGGGGCAAAACCAGGGGGCAAAGAGGTAAAGGGTGGGGGGAGCCAGGGAGTTGGAAGGACCCCAAGCGGGCGTGAGGCAGAAGCAGGAGGGACCACCGGCAACCGTGAGGCAGGAGCCATAGGGACTGCCGGAGGAGGCGAGGAGGGAGTCAAAGGGACTGCTGGAGGAGGCGAGGTGGGAGTCAAAGGGACTGCCGGAGGAGGCGAGGTGGGAGTCAAAGGGACCGCCGGAGGAGGCGAGGAGGGAGTCAAAGGGACCGCCGGAGGAGGCGAGGAGGGAGTCAACGGGACCGCCGGAGGAGGTGAGGTGGGAGTTGGAGCTGCAGCAGGTGACCGTGAAGCAACAGTTGGTGGAGGAGCAGGCGACTGATGAGGTGGAACAGGGAGGAAAGTAGGCGACCGACAAGCCATCGCAGGAGGGACCGCAGTTGACCGACAAGCCATCGCAGGAGGGACCGCAGTTAACCGACAAGCCATCGCAGGAGGGACCACAGGCGACCGCAGGCGACCACAGGGGCAGGGTGGGCGGGACCCTCATCCAGTGTAGGTGACCCCTTCATCTGGAGAGACAACCCCCTCTCCTGGGTCTTCTCCATTGGAGCCAGGACTGGGGTATATTTCTGGAGGGGGTCCCCAGCTAGGATCTCAGGATGAGCCCCAGAGGATCCCACTCTAACTCCTCCTCCTCTTCAGACGCTGAAAGAGGAGCATCCCCGCCCAAAGCTCCCAGTGAGCAAGCCAGAGAGGACAGTGGCAAGGAAAAAAGAAACCTTAGGAGGAACCAGACTCAGAGGGGGAGCCCATCCTCTAGGGGGCGGCAGAGGAAGCCCAAACTCTAACCAGACTCAGAGGGGGAGCCCATCCTCTAGGGGGCGGCAGAGGAAGCCCAAACCCTAACCAGACTCAGAGGGGGAACCCATCCTCTAGGGGGCGGCAGAGGAAGCCCTAACCCTAACCAGACTCAGAGGGGGAGCCCATCCTCCAGGGGGCGGCAGAGGAAGCCCTAACCCTAACCAGACCCAAAGGGGGAGCCCATCCTCCA
>JAODLD010000047.1:16236516-16248751 GCA_026781065.1 Mormyrops boulengeri
CCCCCCCCCCCCCCCCCCCCCCCCCCCCCCCCCCCCCCCCCCCCCCCCCGGGGGCGGCGGGGGGGCCGCCCCCCCCCCCCACTGGTGTGCAGGACTATTTCTTTGGAAACTGAGTGTAGCTTGAGCCTAAAACCTGCTATGGAAAGCACTGCAGATGTTAAGACGCATCACATTCTGTATGGTGTCCTCAAGACTTTCGTCCAGCTTGCATGATTCGTCTGTCGCCGTCTGTCCCATATATTTATGTGCTTTGGTATTGTTTCTGATTGCATTGTCACTCCCCTTTTCAGATAGAGTACAATGAGAACATGAAAGCCTACCACAACTCCCCGGCCTATCTGGCCTACGTCAACGCTAAGAGTCGCGCTGAGGCCGCCCTGGAGGAGGAGAGCCGGCAGCGCCAGTCTCGCCTTGACAAAGGGGAGCCCTACATGAGTATCCAGCCCGCCGAGGATCCCGACGGTAAGCATATAAGGAAATGTGGAGTCGGCTCTTCATCTTCAGTTGCTTCTTTAATCATTCGGTTTTTCCAAGCAGTGTAATCTACAGAAAGTACTATGGTTTTGCAGGTTTTGTGCATACAGTATCGGTGATTCATCATATCTGATGATGTAAAAACATTGGCGTTTAGCAGGGCATACAATCAGGATGTCCTGCAGATACTTTAGAGTCGGGGTTCTTCAGCGTTTTTCTTCCACACATGCATATAGGCAGGGCTGTACATGACTGGTAGGCAGGATGCATTTGCCGTATAAAGTGATACATGTGACAGTTTGTTGTGGCAGCGCAGGCGCGTATTTCTGTGCATTAAATTACCACTCATTTTAAAATTTGGTAGAATGGCTAAAATGCACTGTGACTTCTTGTCATAACAGCACAAATGTGCATAAATATACATTGCACTGCTATGACAAAAAAAATCACCTCGCGTATCATTTATACTGTGAATGCGTACTTCCATGTCGTGCACCACTACGTAAGGTCGATTTAACATTTTTTACATTGCACGTAATTATTAGTTTTTTATTTTCATGAGAAATTTACAAACTAAATTTGTCACACAAAGTTGGGAGCATGAAATTGTCCAAAATGCCTTTGAATGCTGCAGCATTAAGAGTTCCTTTCACTGGAACCAAGGGGCCAAACCAAACCCCTGGAAAACAACCCCACACCATAATCCCACACCATAATCACCATAAACTTGGTCCAATGCAGTCAGGCAAGTAGCGTCAAACCCAGACTTGTCCATCGGATTACCAGACAGAGAAGCATGATTCGTCACTCCAGAGAGCACACTCCACTGCTCTAGAGTCCAGTGGCAGCGTACTTTACAACACTGCATCCAGTGCTTTGGTGATGTAAGACTTGGATGCAGCTGCATGGCCATGGAAACCCATTCCATGAAGTTCTCTGTGCACTGTTCTTGAGCTAATCTGAAGGCCACACGAAGTACGGAGTAGTTATTGACTCTGCAGACAGTTGGTAACTTCTGCACATTGTGTGCCTCAGCATGTGTTGTGCCCGCTCTGTGATTTTATGTGACCTACCACTTCGTGGCTGAGTCGCTGTTGTTCCCAATTGCTTCCACTTTGTTGTAATACCACTAACAGTTGACCATCAAATATTTAGTAGTGAGGAAATTTCAAGAATGGACTTATTGCACAGGTGGCATCCTATCATGGTACCATGCTTACATTTTCGGAGCTCCTGAGAGTGACCCATTCTTTCTTAAATCTTTGTGGAAGCCGACTGCATGTCTAGGTGCATGATTTTATACACCTGTGGTTATGGAAGTGATTGGAACACTTAAATTCAATGATTTGTCCCAATACTTTTGGCAATATAGTGTGTGTGTGTGTTCTGTATATGTGATATAGGGTTTGATTGCTTTCAATGAAGTAGAAAGTGGAGACTTGCATAAAATCCTTTTTAGTCTGTGTGAGTATTACATAGCTCAGTCATTTTGTTAGAGATCAGACGTCTGAAACGAATCACAGGAAGCTGTGGCAGATGGCGCTTTTCTGTGCGTGTTTTTTTTTTTTTTTTTTACTTTACACTAAAGCAGCTTGCAAGGTGCCTTCAAGTGCAGCATATGTCATGTTCGGCCAACTCACTATGTGTGTTAACCAGCGCAAATGCATTCAGCGGCTATTGAGAGGAGGGGAGGGGCTGCGCGAGCGTATGTGTGCGCACGCATGTGCGTGTTTGCACGTGCGCCTGCAAGGTAGTGGTGCTGTGTGAAGTGTGGCGAATGAGGTGGAAACCGCACTGTTGGTATCAATAATGGTGAAAATGAGTATCTTTACTACTTTAATATAATTTTTTATATCGATTTAGTATCTGAGAATCGATTTTTATTTTTTTTTTAACAACCCCAGTGTCTCATTATTTTCAACTCCAGCGTCATCTATATCTTCCGTTTCTGATCTTTCGCGGTACATTTTTAGTGGTGCAGCAGTGAAAAGACAGTTTCCAGCTGCACCACTTTCCGAACGTTGTTTAGGCTATTTAAACCGGCGTCGCGGTATAAGGAAAATTCATATCATAACAATAATGAAAAACTGTATGAACTGGTATACCGCCCAACACTGTTGTGTATATATTTACTTATTTCATGTTTAACATAATCTGTGGTGCCAACATCTTTTATCGCCTAAATATTTTGAGGTTTTTTTTGTGTGGAGGCCTGCTTTGACTGCAGTAGTCCTTTATTCAATCAGTAATGGTGCATTAGTTTTCTCAACTTATAGTATTTATATTTCACTTATATTTTCAACATACGATGGGTTCATCGGAATGTATCTCCATAGTAGGTTGAGGAGCATCTGCGTATTATTGTGGTTTGTAATCCTTATATGATACTTATTTGTTCGTTGCTTGGCATAATGCGGTAATATATTTCTTTACGGCCATTGATTTTATATTAATTGTGGTATTGGAGGTAGCGGTCAGAAGGGGCAGAAGTGAGGCTCCCTGAGGATATCACATGGGTTTCACTCAGCCCGGAGTAGGCAGTGAGATATCAGCAAAGTAGAGCCGACTTGGGAGACTAGCAAGGTTCTAAGCCATGAATAAGTAGACAAAGTCCCTTTCATTATGGAAAATCCCTGATTGTCCAACATAATCATCTCCATTATTTTAGTAATCGACAATTTATTCAACACCAATATAAGGGGCATTACAGTAGTCAAAGATAAAAGCATGTATAATCGTTTCAAAATCATTAATGCTTAAATGCCTGCACGTCCAGCAAAAGTTCCACTCTATACACAGTGTAATGTGGTCAGGCTGTGGAGGTATGGCTGAACCTTCACGTGTATTTTTAAACAGATAGGATGCCGCTTATATTTTTGAAAATACCGTGTGTGCTTTTTGCGTGTGGTAATTTGACCATGTGGATCTTCCATCTATTAAAATTAAAATGTTTAACAAAGAAAGCATTACATTTTAAATGATTTTTGTGACATGGTTCGGAAAACTTAATTTATGGCTGAGAGTATTTAGCAGCTATAAAAACCAAAAGATATTACAGAGCTCCCTCTGTAATTTAATTTAATAAACATGAACATGCAACATTTAAGGTGGTTTTGCCTCTTCTGACCGTCCATCATCCAGAATGCTGCCTGTGCTCATGCGTAGCACTCGTGCCACCATGGTATACCATTGAAATTATGTAGTGAGATTAAAGGAAAACTGTTATAATGAACTAAAGCATTTTAGAAATCAAAAAAGGTAATTTCTTGCAATAATTTCAAAATATGATGTGGCGATTTAAAATAGATGTCAACGTGTTTTGCATGTTGCTCAAATCATTAAGGGTGTAGCCCCCTTTTCTTGCTTGATGGATTAATTCTTGTATGGCTGTTATAGATGCAGTTAAGGCATCATGACTGAAAGATAGGTGGATTAACTTTTATTTGCTAAGACTGCTCCATCTCCTGCCACGTCCTTTGTCCCTTGTTGCATGATAGTCTGATACTTGACAAAATTTTTGAGAGAGAACACAAGTTATTTTTTGTAATATGAATGCAGACGTGTTGATATGCAAATACACACTGCCTGGCCAAAAAAATTTCCCACACTAATATTGTGTTGGCTGCCTTTAACTTTGATTGTGGTGCACATTCACTGCGGTGCGCATTCCTTAAGGCATTGTTTCCATGTGCTTATGCAGCATCTCAACATTTTTTTTTTATCCAGATTTGCATTAATTTCTCATCAAGATCTTGTATTCATGGTAGGTGAGTTGAACCACTCTATAAAGTCGTCTTCAGCACATCTGAAAGACTTTCTGGGTTTTCAGGATTAAGGTAAAAATTCTGTGCTGGCCAATTCATGTGTGAAAATGATTTCATGCACTCCCTAAAACACTCTTTCACAACTTGATCCCTATGAATCTTGGCATTATCATCCCGGAATATGCCCATGCTTTTAGGTAAGAAAAATATATTGATGGGATAACCTGGCCATTCAGTACATTCCGGTGATCAGCTGACTTCACCATATCGCTGCATAACGTTGCTATGCTTTTAATAAATAACCTGGCCATTCAGTACATTCCGGTGATCAGCTGACTTCACCATATCGCTGCATAACGTTGCTATGCTTTTAATAAATGACCTGGCCATTCAGTACATTCCGGTGATCAGCTGACTTCACCATATTGCTGCATAACGTTGCTATGCTTTTAATAAATAACCGGTCCATTCAGTACATTCCGGTGATCAGCTGACTTCACCATATTGCTGCATAACGTTGCTATGCTTTTAATAAATAACCTGGCCATTCAGTACATTCCGGTGATCGGCTGACTTCACCATATCGCTGCATAACGTTGCTATGCTTTTAATAAATAACCTGGCCATGCAGTACATTCCGGTGTTCGGCTGACTTCACCATATCGCTGCATAACGTTGCTATGCTTTAATAAAGAAGCTATCAATGGCTTTTAAGTATCCACTGATTTAAACTGAAGCAGTGACTTTTTTAGGCCAGGCAGTGTATTGTTTGAGACTAAATTTTGGTTTTATTTATATTTTATCTGATGATAAAGTTCATATGAAACCATTTAAGAATTGCAAAGTTCTGTTGCCTGTGTCCTTAAAGACTGTTCAGACCTAATGGCATGCTATAATGGCGGCTTTACAGATGTTTCTCTCAGCAATCTAGAGTGGATACAGGTAGACTAATCTCTGCCCGTGCATCTTCATATTTATGTGTAGACTACGACTTAACCCGTTACATTTCACTCTGTGAAGTCGGCTTAGTCCCTGTAATTTTTGTTGACTAAAAATAGATAAAAAATATATATATGTCTAAAACTAAGTTGCATTTTCATCAAAGGACTAAGACTAAAACTAAATCAAAATATGCTGTCAAAATTCACACTGCTTGTCAGTTGGGGGCGCTACAGCACCTCATTTATGGTTTAGGGGCAGAAATGATACCTGTCTGTATGAGGTCCTTATTAATGTTTAAAAAGACTTCTGTTTTTGAATGCATGTTTGAGACGATCAGTAACGCAATGGTTTGTCAAACGCTGGGTTGCTTGACAAAAAGCAAGTGGTAAATGATTTTTTTTAGTTGCATATTCTAAAGACAAATTCTAGCAGTAAATAAAGCTGTTTTTAGTATTTTAGAGGTTCAAATGTGATTTTTTTTCTTCTTAATGGTAAAGATTAATATACAGCTTTAAAGTTAAATGACTACTACTACTTTGTATGTGTACCATTTTGATGTATTGAAAAAGTGATTGAATTGATATCCTGTTGAAATGTCTGATAGGGCTGCATTGGTTCAGTCAGAATTGAATTTAATAGTATTCAAAGTGAATGGTATCAAAGTGCATCAAATTGTTACACCTTTGTTTTCATATCACAGACAGCATAGTATCTGTGGACAGAGGCAGCAATAGGCTTTTGTGAAATGTCAGAATTGTAAAGAAAATGTCAAGGCTAATGCCGTGTTTAGGCATTTTGCAAGTCGAATAGTACGGCGAGTTTGAGACGAGACACTGTTCATTACCAGAGGTAGGTAACAGACTCAAAGTTCAGAAAATCCCAAAGTCATTTCTAGACTATGAATCTAAGTTCAAAACTCTGAATTCAGAATTTTATATTTACTATATTGTTATAGTATACCACCTTTGTAATAAGTCAGTTCATGATTTTTTTCTTTCCTAGCTAGATATTCCACGGTGAACTGTAAGTGGTGATATTGTAAAGTGGATGCTTGGGTGAGTTTGGTGTAGAAGAACTTGACTGACGCATAGAGCCTTGACCTCAACCCCAGATGTGTCACAGCTGTAACAGCTGCACAGGGGGGGACCAAGTCCATATTGATGCCTATGGATTTAGAATGGGATGTCATAAATGTTCCTGCAGGTTTAATGGACAGGTGTCCCAATACTTTTGTCTATATGGTGTATGGACTCGAGTCTGGATTGGTTTAGCAAAGTCTGCCATTCTGAAGAGCAGGGTTGAGTGACGAAAACCACATGGTAGCAGCCTTTGGGCCTCAGGCCAGACTGTTCGCATTGAGAAATACCCTCTTCAAGACACAATCACATGACAGGGCTGGGATAGTGGAAGAAAACCCCAACCCATTTCCCTTCAGTGGAGTGTGTCGCATTCTTAGTGGTTTTTCCCCTCTGCAAAGAAAAAACAAGCCACCTACCTGTAATTCAAGGTTGGAGGTACTTTGTCATAAGCTGCTGTGAACACGCACAGTGTGATGAGACAACCTTTGTCAGTGGGCCGGGGTGCAAACGTGCATCGACATATAAGAAAAGTGCAGCCTGAGAGATGGGGTGTTTCTGTACTTGAGTATAGATATAACATGAAATGACCAGCGTAGTGTGACAGCCACTTAGCAGCCTGCTGGCTAACACTCGATTGCACGTAAGTAGGTTATAGGTAGGTCAGCAACAGTTGAGAGATGATAATTAAGGTGCAGGTGCCAGTAAAGAGTATAGTGATAATGGAGTTACTGTGAGGTAGACAGGTAGTGTATCTTAATGACATTGGTAGGCCTAGGTTCATGAATGTTTAGAGGTAAGGATTCTGATGGCTTGTGGTATGAAGCTGTTACACAATATGGTGGAACCAGAATGAACGCTTCGATACCTTTTGCTAGACGGCTAGAAAGAAGAAAGATGATTTTGGGGAATTAGTGAGATATGGCTGGCAGTCACACATGTCATTGCCCCTTATCAAGATGGCCACCACGATCAGTCACATTTCAGAGCAAAAATAGTATTTTTATCTGAGAGAAATCAGTTATGAAATAACGTTTACATTTCTAAATGGAACGAAGTTCATTACATCCCTTGTTTATCAATGTAGGCATTTTATCCAGCTTGGCGTATGTCCACGTTTACGCGCCTGTGTAGTATTTTTCAGTCCATCCTCTTGACCTTTCTCTGCCCCTAGTCGCTAATCACGGTACATAGCGGGATGGCTAATGGTTTCTCTCTTTTTCAGACTATGATGATGGTTTCTCCATGAAGCACACTGCTGCTGCCCGTTTTCAGCGTAACCACAGGCTCATCAGTGAGATTCTCAGTGACAGCGTGGTCCCAGATGTACGCTCTGTTGTCACCACTGCCCGCATGCAGGTCTTGAAGCGCCAAGTTCAGTCGCTTATGGTGCACCAGGTCTGTTACCAGAGTCATGCAGCTTTTTACTGTTGAAATGTACCTTGCACACAACTGAATATAAGGTTTCCTAAGCTGGTGCGCTGTTTGATTCCATCAAGGTTTACCTCTATGTCTGTGTGTCTGTATAGGTAGGACAACATGTTAAATGTTTAAATGCTTTAAACTAGGGGTGGGCGGTACACCAGTGTCATACCAGTGTGATTGTCCGCCACGATATGGATTTACACTATACTGTTAACACCGCGAGAATTTAGCATTTTAATTATACAACAGCATATTGTAGCAAATTAAAATAAAACACATCCGCCAAATCAGAGCATATGCGCCGCTGCCTTCATTTAAGGTGCGCGGTAAAAGGCACAGCTGCCCACTTAACATTACAATCGCGCGTTTCCCATGTCAATGAACGTCACACTCTAACTCCAAGCAAGACGTATGTCGGCGTGTGCAGCCCTTTTGTTTGCACTATGTCATTAGTGTTAATAACAGCAGTGAATCTAACAAAAAGCCATAATGTTCCTAACGGAGCGTCTGCTCTGTCCTGAAATCCTAAAGCTGAGAAGTTTTGAAACGCAGTATTTTATAAAATGCTGCATAAATGGGCATAGATAATTGGTGATTTCATGTTCGTCAAACATTACCTTTTTTAACAACTGTATAAAGTAATGTTATTTTTATACAAATCAACTTAGGTGAAACAAAAAATGTACATTTTCAGGGTTGCCAATTCTCACGCGTCTGGTGTGACACTTTTCAAACTCGCGCTCACGCTAGAAATCTTATGGCAAATATAGATTATTTCATTACAAACCTAAAATTGGTGATAATAATTTGAGGTCATATCGCCCACCCTACTTTAAACCCACGATCAATCTAAACATGCTTCCTGCATTAGTGGTTAAACTTTGGTTAGTGTCTCTAAAACTGAACTATTTTAGCATATTGGCTGTTAAATTCCATATATTATTCTAAAGTTAATTGAAAGTATAATTGTTATGAACGGTTACCATTCTCTGGGATGGTTTGAGATATTGTCCATAGCTAAAATATTATGGGTAGCTCTGGCTTGAAAGGCATGTCATTTTGATCTTTACTTTCTCAATAAAAGCCGACCTGATTGTGTTGGTACAGTAATAGAAATTTTTGTTTACAGAGAAAGCTTGAAGCAGAGCTACTGCAGATTGAGGACCGGCATCAGGAGAAAAAAAGGAAATTCCTTGAGACAACGGAGTCTTTCACCAATGAGCTCAAGCGGGTATGGACCTTAACACCTCTGATACTGTATGTCATTGACCAGTGGCACTTCTGCTCATGTGACTGTGTGTCCAGCTGTGCAGCATGAAGGTGGAGGTGGACATGGAGAAGATTGCAGCAGACATTGCAGCCGCAGAGGAAGCGGCACGGAAGCGGGCGGAGGAGCGAGAGAAGGAGACGGCGGAGCAGGCCGAGAGGTCGGCCATCGCTCCGGCCTCTGAGGAGGAGCCGCAGGCCGGGTCTCTGCGTACCAAACAAAGCCAAGAAATGAGTGATGATGGCAGTGAGAAAAAGGAAGAGGAGGAAGAAGCTGCTGGTGCTGATGCAGGTCTGCCTCCTTTTAAGTTGACCCTGCATGAGCATGTTTTTGGGTGTATATGCAAGGAACTAATTAAATCCAGGAACTGACCTGCTGTATCAGACACCTGTGCTGCTACCGGGCTTCTACTGTAACACTGGTCAACAAATTTTTACAAAAGTCATGTTACTGAAATAATGATTTCTTATCAATTTTTATGTGCTCGGCACGAATATGACAGTCAAAATGCAAAATTGACTTTTTTTGTAATCTGCAATAATTAATTAGTGTTATTATTGTAACTAAATGGATAAAATAAGTTTTATGTAACAGTAGCTTAAACTGTATCCCACGAAGTCTGAAATATTTAAAATGCTCAACCTTTCCGACTGGGCTTTATATAGTGCACTGCTGACGTCGGATTACTTCAGCAGCCGCCTGGCAGTAGTACTGCTTTGCATCAGAAAATGATGCAATAAACTCTAGATGATGTGTGCATCATGGTATTATGCAATGTGATGCAATATTACATCATTCTAGGCTTATTTGGGATGTCACAGTCCTACTGGATAAATTTACATGGTGAAACATAGAAAATGAACTTTATGAAATATCTTCAAAAAGAGATCCAATAAAAATCCATACATTGGGGGATTAACTTTGGGCAAATGTAGAAAAAAAAGTGGTTTGTGCAATGAACTTTGCTCTTAAACAGACTTGCGCAAAGATTAAATTTCAAAATACCTTTTCTGAGTCTGCCAACAAGCTATAGCTGAGTGATTTATCAGTCATTTAGCTGTCATAGTAAAAAAATACTGACAGCTCAAAAACATTCTGAATTAACATTTTTGGTACCCACAGTGTCGAAAAGGATGCTGTATCTGAAAGGGATGTGTTTTTTAATTAGATACCCATTTGTGAGCTCCGGAAGGGATGTGTAATTCACATGCCGAATTTCATTAAGTTAAAAAATTATGATGCAAAAACTTTGTAATTTGTTTAATGAAATGGCCCACATATTGCAATATACATGAATTGTGTTAATTGCATATCAGTTTGGGCTTTTAATGTGTGAATACGATTTTAAGCTTTAGTTTTAGGTGTGATTAATCATGATTAATTGCAGAAAACTGTGAGCTTGTTTCAGGCGATTCCCAGCCATATATTTAACAAATATACAGACTACAGCAGTCAAATTTATGTAAGTAGAGTGAGAGTGATAATGAAGTACACTATAACCTTCTATTTCCTGAGCTGAAAGTGATTTCTCTTTAAAGCTGAACCACAGGGGGCTGAAGTGTCTGAGAGCCAGCAAACCTCGCGTGAAACTTCCACCACCGAGAGCAAAGATGATGGGCCAGAGAGGGCTGAGAGTGTCACTGAGGAAGGAACCAGTGACAGTAACACAGGCTCTGAGAGTGTTCCCCCAGAAGATCCCTCATCACTGGAGCCGGGGGCTGTGGGGCTTAACAGCAAGCCTGAATGATGTGCATGTGTCTGTGTGTACATGTGTGTGCGTGTGTGATTCTTCCCAACTCTCGAATCCCAAATTATTCACAAAAATGTGCACAAGCCTTTTAAATTGACCTTTATTTTCCCTGTAAGCAGTTCAGTAGTTATGCCTGATGTTACAATCTTGTTGAAATTTCATGTTGTTTTTTTTTTTGTTGTGTGTAAATTTGCGCTCATTCAGTTTTATACAGGCAGAGAATGTCATCAAGTGTTTCGGACCAGGCCTAATGGATTTAACTTGCTACAAAATTCAAGGGAAGTTACCTCATCTCCAGAATTTATGAATATAATGAAATTTATTCGTCTTTGATCTAGATTTCTCTGCCTTTTTAAACTTTCTGAAAAGTAGTATTTGTGGGCTAGTACATTTTGGTATTTCCAAATGTCAGTGGGTTGACTGTTAAGTGTAACAGTGCACATTTACTACAGTAGTGAATATGTTGTCATTTTTTATGTTTGTCAGCATTAAACCCACGGTAGCTTCAAATAAAGTAGTTTTTGACAGCTGTTGTTCTTAGACCTGTTTTTCTGTTGCAAACAGGAGATCACTGCAGAACTGTTTACCTGGACAAAAGGCTGCTTCTTGATTGCAATTGTGAAATAGCTTTTGTTTGCAGCCAAGGAAGTGGTTACATGAAAGGGATCTTATGAACTTCATGCTTTTTCTGAGTCTGAACACATTTCCTGTTTTTTGGTATAACTTGGTTCCCTGAAAACTAAACTAAAGTTGAAGTTAATCAAAACAGCTATAGCAAGTTGAGAAAACAATTATTTTTTGAAGTGTTGTTTTTATGTGAGATAATGTACTTAAAACAATTTGAAATGTGATCATTGTTTCTTTTCAATTTGCCCTTTCATCCAAGCAGAATCTGAAACATTTAACCATAACCACATCTGCTTTACCTGCTGTGTGGACTGATTTTCTTTTTTTTTAAAAATACTGTTCAAGACCTCAGTATGCAATAAGTAAAATTCACCTGCTAGAGGAAAGGTGTGCAAGTGAACCAGTTGTGAGCAGCCAAATTTCATGTGTTTTTGGAATTAATTTCATGAACTTCATTCTGCATTTCCACTGTGAATTTGAGGTGTATTTGTTCTTCCCTGATATAAAAACAAAAAAAATTATTTACTTCCAAACAAGTAAGTAGTTTAGCAGCTTCATGACACATAAGACTACTTACTTATTTTCTGTGTAGTCCAATATGTTTCATATACAGTCAGTTATTAAAATGTGTTTTACAGGAATATTGTGTAACTCCACAATAATGGCGACAGCTCCACACAGCCACCTCAGAGATTTGGACGTGGAACATCTCCCATTCTGTCTCCAGCCTCCCTTGGGATGCCAAAGGTTCATGTTAAGAACATAAGGGACCTACAAACCAGAGGAGGCCGTTCGGCCCATCAAGCTCTGTTGGGGAGAACTTTGTTAAAAGCGTTGTTAAAATCTTATCTAGCACTGATTTAAAGGAACCCAGGGTTTTAGCTTGCGCTACACTAGCAGGAAGACTATT
>JAODLD010000047.1:16258732-16270372 GCA_026781065.1 Mormyrops boulengeri
AGCTTTGAGCTTAAGCAAGAGTCGTTTGTGGGGGACAACATCAAAGGCCTTCTGGAAATCTAAGTAGATCACATCGTTGGCATTTTTGTGATCAATTTCTCTTGTAGCTTCCTCACACATACACACAAGTATGTCTAAAGCAGTGTGTAGTTAGAAATGAATGGATGGGGGGCTGAGTCTTTACTGGGGGGGCTAATGGCAAACTACTCATGATTTAAGCCAATAAAAACATTCATTTAGAGCGGGCTAAAAAACATTAGCCCCCCTAAAATATGCCTAACGATGCCACTGGTCTAAAGGGTTTTTTTTTATTATTGAAACCTAACAGACTATTTAAAACAGCTAAAACAAACTGCATAGAATGCTATATAGTGCAATATGCTTTCAATAAACCACGGGTGACATGGAGGCTCAATGAGTGGCATGGTGGTATAATGCATGCTGGGACTGGAATGCTGTGTGTGTGTGTTTCGGGATTCCTTCACAGTGTGGAGTATAAAATTTGATTTTGATGTTTTCAAAGTTAGACTATTACAACGAATTGGCCTACTATGTATTCTAAAAAATATCTGAATTTACTTATTAATATTTTTGAGAATGTTTGAGCTGGTTGTCAGGACCAGAATGGTCACAGGGCATAAACTGAAGAGCAACATTCCAAAGCTAGGAGTGGGGGTGTTGATGTAGGCTACCTTGTAATTTACAATGCTGGGAAATGCAGGAAGTTATCACTTGCTTGGCAATCACAAATATTGTATCTGGTTTTGAACATGAGCGAGATGGCAGGCAGAATCATTGCTGTCTATTCACAGCAAGTGGCGGATCCTGGTATAATGGGAAATCACCCAGGGTGTGTGTAGGACTGCTGGATTTTGTTGGCTCCCCTGTGTCACTGGGTTTCCCTGAGTTGCTCTAGTTTAGTGGTTTAGTGTGCATGTCCTCTGAGGAACTAGCATCCCTTCCAGGGTACAGTCTTGCCATGCTCCAAGTCCCACCCTCATTACGTTGTTCAGCAGAAATGTTTGGGAAGGACTTAACTGGAATTTTTTTGTAGTTTGGGTTGGAAAAAAAGACAAATTACACTGAGTAACAAATTTAAAAAAAAAATTTTGTTTGGCTGCATTTTTTTATGTTTCTTACTGATTTTGACATGCTGAATTCAAATACGGCATTCGTTTTTTTCATACCTTTAACGGTCTTTTCACAAAAGCAAAATTACAAAATCTGTATTTTATAATACAGTTTAAATTCTTACGTCGTAAACATAAGCCAGAGTTAAACATAGTCAGTCGTCAAACACATTCAAATTAGTTTGCAAAGGCTCTCATTGGACTGTAGAAACTGTTCACTAATGATCACTGTCAGAAATTAATCTTGGAACGTTTCTGCCTTCTGTGGTCAGTGTTGTCACCGCGTACCAATCCCCACACATAATCTCCCATCATCGCCTTATCCCACCTGTCCTGATATCGTCTCTCCATTGATTGAATGTCTTGGTGGAATTGTTCCCCATGTTCATCACTGATGTCCCCAAGATTTTATCTGAAGAAGTCCAAATGTGAATGTAGGTAATGCAGTTTCAATGACATCCCGCACCCCAAACTTCTGAAGGCGTCTACCATGTCTTCTACTATAATTCCTGATAATTCTCAGCTTTGTTATTGCCAAGAAAACCAGTAACCAGCAAACGAAATGCAGTCCATGCTCTTTTTTCAACAGAAGACATCTTATCTTCCAGCTCTTGAGATGTTAACATCAGTCTGACTTGAGGTCCAATGAAAACCCCTGCAGTGACTTTTGCTTCAGTGAGCTTTGGAAACATCAAACTAATATGATGGAACGTTGCACCATCTCGATCCAGAACTGTGACAAACTGCTTGATTAAACCCAACTTGATGTGCATTGGAGGTAGCAGGACTTTCTTGCTTTGGCCAATGTAAAATCCACAAACATAACAAAAAGAATCAGGAGATAAATTACATAATCTGTGAGCCATTGTTAATTTTAACTACCTACAACAAAATCACAACAAATTTATATTACAGGTTAGATTTCACAAGGGAGGCAGTGTGGCACTCTCGAAAATATACCGCATGCGTGTATTATACGCAAAAAATTACATTTCAAACTACAAGCAAACCATTGATGCAAATAAAAAAAGGCTACCACTGACTTCAGCACCTCAAAATTGTGTAAAAACAGTTAAAAATAGCAGCCAAACAATTTTTTTCACATTGTGTTATTGTTCATACCTAATTTACTGTATTAAATATACTCTGATCAAAAAAATTAAAGGAACACTTTTTAATCAGAGTATAGCCTCAAGTAAATTAAACTTCTGGGATATTGATCTGGTCAGTTAAGTAGCAGAGGGGGTTGTTAATGAGTTTCAACTGCTTTGGTGTTAATGAAATTAACAACAGGTGCACTAGAGGGGCAACAATGACACGACCTCAAACAGGAATGGTTTAACAGGTGGACTAGAGGGGCAACAAAACAGGAATGGTTTACACACACACACACACACACACACACACACACAGAAATTACAAAACTTGCCTTGAGCTTTTTTCTAAAACAAAATAACTGGATATGAGTTTTTATGATTATTTATGATTATTTATTTGCAACAACACAGTATTACACACATTTCCTTATTTCAACGGAGTTAATTACATATATCATTTGCATTTTTGAGCGCACTAACCTATATTTTTTTGCCATGCTGTACAAAGTATGGAATTTTCAACATTTAGCATTAAAATGATAAGCCTGTATGAACATAACCAGCATTAACATAACCAGCATTAACATAGCTTTAAAATATGCTGTCAAGATCTATATTATTAGAAATTAAAGATAATAACGAAGAAACCAGACATTCAGTTGATTAAAACTTTTAGGAGCATAATATTGGAGTTCTAATTGGTATAGATCTTTATAATGTTTACACTGACCTGATACATTCATTGCATAAGAAAAGTTTTAGATAAAAAGAGACGATGGAATATAAAAGATTGTCAAACAATACAAGTAATACCTTTTATGCATATAAACATTTTTAAATGTATTATATTCTTTAAACAAGTAATCTTATATAAAATAGTTTTTTGGATTACACCGTAATAATATATAATATAATGCCTATGATCACTTCACTTGACATATCATGTCAAAACACATTTTGGTTATAAGCAGAACATCACTGGACCGGTTGAGATCAGACACAGACTAACCAGAGTATAGCGACAGAGGGGAATAAGAAGGCGGTGCGATGGGAGTGTCTCAAGCTAATGGCAGGTTTGTACTATATATCTGGAAAACTGCATATCTAGTGTCCTGAAGGTTTATGGGGAATGTGAACTGTTAGCATTAGCTAAATATTTTAATTTTGAGCAATACTGGAGCTAAAGAGCTACAGCATATTTAGCTGGATGATGACCATTTGTACCAAAGCGATATGATTGCTGGGCTTACGGAGAAAAAGAAGTGGTGGTTTCAGTATCCACAGTGACCAAGGACCTTTTCCTGGAGCAGGTGGTGTATTGGAAGAAACGCTCCTGACTCACACAGCCAAGGTCTTTGAGCAACTTGAACAGGTCGTGACGAAATTTAACACCAATGAAGGCATAGAGGAAAGGATTAAGGCAACAACGTGTGAATGCCAGGCTCTGGGTGATGTCTAAAGCAAAGAGCAGCTTGTTGTCAAACACACAATCATTACTGCCCCCTGATATTGTGTTTATTGTGGCCATCAGCATAGCTATGTTGTAGGGCAACTGAAAGAGCAAAAAGACAGCTACCACAGCGAAGATGACCTTGATAGCTTTGTTCTTTTCAAAGTTCTGTGCCTGCATCAGTGTTTGCACAATTCCACAGTAGCAAAAGCCCATCACCACAGCCGGCAGGACAAACCCTGCGATCATCTGACTTATCTGGATAGTCATTCGCACATTTTTCTCACCTGAATTAATAACTGTGCAAGTACGATTATCATTGACTCCGGTGTATGCCATTTCAGGTACTGAAAAGAGTAGAGCGAGAGTCCAGAGGACAACTGAGGACACCTTGCTGAAGTAGACCGCCCGTGTACGATGCCGGTGAGCTGAAATAGCCCGAGCGATGGCGAAATAGCGGTCTACGCTGATGCAGGTCAATAGAAGCATTCCACTGTAGAAGCTGACCTTGTAAATGCTGTACATGGCTTTGCATAAGAACTGCCCTAGCATCCACTCATCAAGGAAGCTCGCCGCCCAGAAGGGCAGTGTCAACACAAAGAGAAGATCAGCTCCGGCTAAGTTGAGCAAGTACACATCAGTCATCGTCTTCAGCCGCTTAAAGTAAACATAGGTGAGAATCACAAGCAGGTTACCCACCAGGCCTACAAAGCAAATAAGCGAGTAAATAGTGGGCATAAACCAATTGCGGAATTTGCGGTTTGATTGCTTCTCACACACTGTAACATAAGCACTGTAGTCCATGTCAAGCGAATCGGTGGAATAATCATTTTCAGCTTGGCCTTTCTCTGTCACGTTATCCAGCGACATGCAAGTCTGCAGGAAAGACAAAAGGATCATTTTGACTTAGAACACATTTTAAAAGAATGCCTGTATGTTTAAGTATGCATATATTAGGTATCATACATTAATGTGACCTAAGATTCAGTATACTAAAGGGCTTTACCGTGTTTAAACTGTTACATCCTTCCAAGCATCTATCGACCAGCACGAGAAAGCTAGAATACGTAGTTGATCTCCTGTTGTTAGGCTTATGTGCATGTAGGTAGGGTGTCAGTGGATGCTAATATGTTTTGAGAAGTACTTCTACGCATGTGTTGACTGATAAAGTGGATTATACAGTTTCCATTTCCATTAATTCAACATCATCTGGAAAACATGACTGATTGTGAGATTTTGCACGTTACACATTCATATAGCAATCCCGTGTCTGCAACTGAAACTAAAAACAGCGACTGGTACGGCTGCCTGGGGCTGTTAGTTTTTGCAAGCATCAAAGTACACATGCAGAGTAGATTCCTCTTCTTCCAGCAGCCCTAGACACCTTTGCAAAGCTAATGAGAATACCACTTCCTTTGTCACAAGGACATTTGTATGCATACCTCAAAACCACAGAGCAAAAAGTATTTCTAGATTTGGATAAAAGAGAAGACAGGTGTGTTGGTCAGGTGAACAGTACATGAAAAAAGGTTACAAATACAGCTACATTTTAAAGTTTGGGGTGTGTGTGTTTCAAAAGGAATATGAAATAGAATAAGAACATAAGAAATTTACAAACAAGAGGAGGCCATTTGGCCTATCAAGCTTGTTTGGGGAGAACTTAACTCATACTCAAAGTTGTTAAAATCTTATCTATCTCTGATTTAAAGGAACCCAAGGTTTGAGCTTGTACTACAACAAGAAAAATATTCAGTACCAAGTAACCCTGTGTAAAGAAGTGCTTTAGAGCATAAAAAAGTTTACCTTGACATAAAAAGTACAGATAAAAAAAGCAGTTCCAGGAAGAGTAGCTCCTGTAAAAGAACAGAATACAGAGATTAAATCACTAAAATGATGTTATTGGTATCTGCTTCACATATCTATTTATCAAAGTCCCTCTCAACAAATTGATTCAAGATCCAATATTTTGGGAGTATGTGCCTTAGCGCACCAAGACTAGCCCCATCTTCATCTGCTATCCTTCATCTCTTGTCTATACTGGATTTTGCCCTACTGGATTTTGCCCTACTGGATTCTGCCCTACTGGATTTTGCCCTACTATAAAATAGATTTTATAGCTCTTGGTCTAATGCTAACATGCAATTGTTAGCTCTTATACCTAGTTGGCAACTTGACAGCTGCATGCTTGTAACGTACTATCTGTCATGCTTGTGTGTGGCTTTGTGAAAAACACCTGCTAAAAAAGGTTCTAAATTTTTAGTTACTGTTGGGCGACCACAAAACATTCTACAGCATCAACCAGTTTGATCTGTTGTGCAGGATAACTGTTAACTAGTTGTTAACTATTGTTGCAAATTTTTTAAGCAATGCATCATTCACCTCAAATACCTTTATCATATTTTAAACATGGCAGTTATTCAAAACAAAATTTGTCCATCACTGAAACTTTAAAACTCACACACACGTGCATTAATTCAGCAAAACAAAGGTATACACAACCTATGAATAAGTTAAACTAAAATACCTTACTACTACCGGCTAAAAAGTTACCGTTAAGAACAATTTAGATCGGTGACTATAAACATTGAGTTTAATATAGAATATAAACAGTAACTTTATCTATGTTTATAATACCTATAAAAAATGCATGGATTACGTTTACTCTTATGCAAAGTCTTACTTGACGAAGGTGTCTACATACAAATATATTTGTAGGATCTACACACATAAATGGAATTGCACTGCTATCATTGATTTAAGAATAACTGAATCACTTACCTATGAAAGTATGCATGTTTGTATGGGTTAGATCCAAGTCTGGCTAAAACAACTTCTCATACTCTTCAGTCAAAGAAGCACTATCCCTATCTAACATCTATCCCTCTAAAGACTTAGCAGGAGAAAATATCATTCATATCAGCATGTAATAGTAAGTGTCTTAGTAATTTAGCCTCCTCCCCCATGCAAATTCTGAGCCTCTACATGCAGTCCCCTCTTTTAACCACAAGCTCTTATATTTCCGTTACAGTTTTCTTTGCAGGTGGTAGAAATCTTTTTGGTTAGAAATGGTTAGAAATTATAACTGAGCAATCTATTTAAGCTTAAATTGTTACTTTATTTTGTGTGACTTTAAACCAAATAAAGAAAAACAGGAAACAAAATAATTTTTACAGTTTCGCACATTTAAAGCATATTTTCCAAATCACTGTTAAAATTTTCCAAACTTTAATTGCAGTCCCCATACCATTTATGCAATGTAGCTAAACACTAGATTTCACCTGCAAAAGACCATGATTTATTCAAAATGTTTAATTCAAGTTTCAAAGTAAATCCATCAATGAACACAATGATGTCAACAAAAGGAAAAATATCCCATGATTAATACTTAAATGATGACAATCAAAACAGTAAAGAAAAGTGATAGGATAGCCTGAAAGTGTGTTTAAGTAAGTTCTCACTGAGAAAGACAAAAGCATACCATAAAGTAACATCAAAATTGGCTTGTACTGAATATTAGCACTGTCAACTCACTGCATCACAAACATCAATATCTCAACAGAAATTTTTCTTGTATTTCTTGGACTCTATTTTCTTTCATGCATCACCACTGACTTGGACTACGGCTCAGTAACACAATCAATTTACACAATTTTTAACAACCTCCCCCATTTACATTCCTGTTGGCCCTTATTTGATCTTTGTGGTCCATTAGCACTTCTTTGTCTTCTACTCTTCTATGTTAAAAGACTTATTCAATGTGTATATTATCCAACCTGGAGAGCAGATCATTGGAATAAGCCACACAAACCATAATATATCATTTCCAGATGTTTAACTGAAACTGGAATTACAACAAACTAACGGCCACGCCTATCTAGGGTTAAGATGTGCTATTTGGATGTGAATATGCAACATAATATCTGTACAACTTACCCAAAGTGGCAACATCTGGTGATGTGCAACCTCCTATACTGTATACTGAGGTGAGTCATTAACATGCACAATGTAAGAAATGGTTAATTAATTAATACAGATGGTACAGTATGAGGTATGAACCTCCAGGCTGGTATGTAGCATGTTTGGTGTCAAACTGATGGAAAATCGCTCCTGAATTCAAATCTGGTCAGTGCTTACTATGAAATTGTATGTATCAAAAGTTACACCCGTTTAATGAAAATCATCAGTAAAGCGACGTCTGCCAAGTCATAAATCCCAAAAGGACTGCCACAGATACCCCTCCGAAAGCCCAGCAACTAGATGGCCAGCCATTGGTTCAGGTGTTGGGTTCCTGGTCATCCATATTCATAAACTTTAGACAATAAAACCTGGCACCTCAGATTCAGGCATGGGAAGCCCTCCAGAAAACCACCAAGAAACCCAAAGTCCATCCTGAATCCTGCCGGTGAAGGCCTGCTAAGATAAAACCTTTCACCTTAAAGCTTCACAAAGAGTAAAAATCCAAGGGCCTCTGCGCCAAAACCGCTCCAAACGCCGCACCGCCTTGAGTGCTATCATTCCCTCAGCTCATCACCTCTGCAACCTACTGCCAAGACCCCCCCCACTCTGTAACGTAGTAAACCAACTTCCATTCATCTTAAGAACCTAACCTGTTCTGTTTAATCTGCTTTAGAACTTCAAGGGCATGTTTCCACAAACTTCTTGCTTTGCAGAACAGCATTTCTCTCTTAAGCTTGCTCAGTTAAATCTGGTCACTGCATTTTCATCCCTAGAGATATCACTTGTTTCTCTCATGGCTGGATATGTTTATTTGTTGTTGTAGTTGTTAGGTATCCTGTCCTGCAGTGGGAACAGGGATTATTTATTAGTGGTTGAATAATGAATTTGCCTGTATGAGCAGCCTTGTTGCAGGGCTACTGCTAAGTCTTATATTGTTTGTCAAGTTACAAGCCTTGCTTTTTTGTT
This sequence comes from Mormyrops boulengeri, assembly GCA_026781065.1. Taxonomy (NCBI): domain Eukaryota; kingdom Metazoa; phylum Chordata; class Actinopteri; order Osteoglossiformes; family Mormyridae; genus Mormyrops; species Mormyrops boulengeri. The sequence continues at coordinate 16,267,333 of JAODLD010000047.1, forward strand.
TTTGGTTTTCTGTGTTTTGTCTCTCTGCTCAGTCCTAGAGACTGTTTCATCGTTTCCCCTTTTGGTTTTCTTGCACATCTCTTTATTCTTGATTTTCACACTTCTTTCCGGAGTACCCCTGTCACAGTTTGTGGGGCCTCATCACAGTGTGTTTTCAAAAACGGTCTCACAAGTTTACTCTTAGTAACTTGAGATTTATCACTCTAGATGAAATTTAAAGCAGATGCAGTATTAAGTTATCAACTCGTCTTACCATTTTTCAAACCTTTTAATCCTGTCTCAGAAAAAATTGCCCTCCCCTGCCCAATCCACATCGCATTGTTCTGACCTGAAGCAGTTGCACAAAAATAGTGCACAATAAAGCCTTATAAAACATCATATGTGGAATAGCTGAGCATCTGTCAGACTTAAAAAGCAGAGAAGTGAAAGAAATGATTACTTCTTTTAAAAACTTAAAGTTCATCATAACTCCCAGTGGACTGTATCACATCCAACAGCCCCAGTTAGCCGAAGAGCGATAGATACTAGTTGATTATATAAGGTTAAGGTTGATAAGGTTTTTCCATGTAAGTCTCACCACAGCCCGATAAAAAAGGAGAAAAGGAAAGAATCAAAAAGAAGATGAGTAAAAGCAAAAGGAAAAGTGGGACTTTCAGTTTAAATTTTTTAGAAAACCTGAACAATAACTACTAGATTCCATCAGGTGAGTATATATTTTGTAATGAGATGGCCTGCAGGAAATTCCCTGCAAACTACCAGGGCATGATCAGCCCCACGCAAGCTGGTGCTGGTGGAATGGAGCCTGCATGGAGGAATGGGCAAAAAATTCTCGAAGGTACTGAATATAATAATGTACTTACATTTTCCCAGCAGAGAAAAGTGACATTTATGTTGAATTTTGTTGAATAAATAATTTCAAAATCAAACATTCATTGTTTTTATAAGATGACATCACTTTTATCTATCAAACCTCTTCAAATTAAGATTAAATATTTGTTTGTTCAAATATATTGGAAAAAAAGACATTTTTCAAGTGCTTTTTTTCAAGATCAGACTTGAGAACACCAGCAACACTAACACTACCCTCGACAACCTTCTGGGTTTTATCACAGAAGGTCTCCCACATCACATTCGAGTCAGCAGTCACACCAAAGTCTGCAAGTTCCTCACACATACTGTGTGCAAATTCGTCAGAAACAGCCTGATCTGGGAGTCTGGCCTCATTGTCTTAGCAGGTGGTAGCCTACTGGATCTAACCTGAATCTGAAGTAGCAACAACTGAAGAACAACAGAATTCACAAACTGGGCACTTCTGTTTGCCCTGCAGTTCTGCAGGAGCCTCCAGCATCTGCCCATGAGGATGTGATAGATCTCCTTCGCCATACCACCTGTACTGGAGTACCGAGTCCAACTTCGACTCATGGCATTGGAACCAGGATCCAGCATCCCGCAGCCTCTGACCTTTCGTAAAGTGAAGGACCATGGGCACTGACACAACCCTCATAGCCAGCCCCATCAGGGCCAGTGGTTGCATTGAAGACACTCATGACCAGAGGAGTGTCATCACGTGGGCACCCATCAACCACCGAGCAAAGTTGCGAGTAAAATGTTTCCCTCAACGAGACATCACTCACTGCGGTCGGAGCATACACTGAGACAACAGACAAGACACTCAAGGAGCGCCTTAGCCCGAGTCTCATAATACACTCATTGAAAGGAGTGACATCACTCACCGCGGTCAGAGCATACACTGAGACAACAGACACCATCGGCAACAGCTACTCCCTGAGTATGGCAGCCATCAGACTGACCAGACCAAAAATAGGTACAGTACACCTACCTACAGACATCTGGCCACTCCCTGGTCTGGGCACCTCAGATAGCTCTTTCAGACCAAGTCCTGGCTGGAGCTGGTGCCGGTGCTTGGCTGGGCTGGAGCTCACATCGACCCCGCCAAAAACCGTGTTGCATTCACACCGCACTTGGTGCCGAAAGGGTACAATGATGACATGAGTGTGCACATATTGCTGTGGGAGGGGTACTGTTTCGGAAGTGAAGAGAAAAATGGAGGACCATGCGAGATGCGATGAACGCAAGGCTTTTTTAAATTTACTGCAAATGCTTACATTATTTTTAGCTTTTTATGTTATTGTTCCTGGGTTTAACCCAACACAGTTCATTCAGAATTTCTGAGTGTCCCATGAGTCATTTGAGCTCATCTGCCACCAGCTGCAGTGGTCCAACATGAACTACCGTTTGTGTGTTCCAGTTAAAAAGCGGCTCGTAATCGGAGATGTATTCATGGATGCATTACGAGTCATGCATGCTAATACGAGGGGATGTACATAACTGTCACACATGTATGCATTCACCTTTCATGTAAGCAATATATGCGGCAATCGATTGTTGTAACAGCACAAATTAGTGCTTATTTTTAGGTGCATTTGCACTGGTATGACAAGAAAGTATCATGCATTTTAACCTTTATACCACAAATGAATTACGAATTAGCATATAAAAGTTAAATTGATTGTAATTTCTTGTCAAATTAGCGCAAATGCACATTAAAAAGTATGGGACACTGAAGGAACTACTGCGTGATATACATGGACTACTTTAGGGAGAGTGAAGACAAGACAAGAACGAAATATTTTGGTAAACTTTTATTTTATAAATATACAAATGATCAAGAACTATGTAAATCTTTCACGTGGAATAAATAAATATAAGAAGTGATGGTCCAGTCCATCTGTGTTCCTTTCACCTGCGTTAAAACAAACACACAAAAAACACAATAAGTGAATTTCAGTTAAATTACTGACATTTCAGTAAGATGGCGTCTTATTGCGTGTTATTTTCATTGCTGTAACAAAGCAGATAGCTGTATGTTATGTATCACTAGCTGGTACACAAAGTCAAATTCTAATGGTAACTTATTAGTTAGCTAAGTTCTTAGTCACATTACACTGGTCAACAAATTTTTACAAAAGTCATGTTACTGAAATAAAATTTGTCATTTCTTATCAATTTTTATGTGCTC
>JAODLD010000047.1:16273834-16292634 GCA_026781065.1 Mormyrops boulengeri
AAGTGGCCGGGGAGAGGGAAGTCTGGGTTTCCCTGCTTAGACTGCTGCCCCCACGACCCGACCCGGAACAGCGGTAGTTAATGGATGGATGGATGGATGGGAAATTGTCTTTTACGCCTCCCTCAACTTGCTCTTTGAAGAGTAAGCTGTCCACGAAGGGCTGTCCCCCTGTGGGGGGAGCTGGGGGTTCAGGGCCTTGCTCAAGGACCCGCAGACGTGCTGAGGCTTGGCCCACAGGCTTAGTCCACTGAGCCACATGCTGCCCCAAATTACATTCATACTGTTTGTGTTATGTTCTGGCGTACACTGGTGAAGTTTTCTGGAGGCTTCCAATAACACAGGCATATGCTGGAGCACACCTCTGCTGTTTTTATTATTCTAGTATTATTTTATCCCTTCTCCATCTGGCAGATCTCCAACAGAACCGAGGTCACAGCGCCACCTATTGGTAAGGCGTATAAACAGCTAAGGGCTACACGTAACAGTTAGATTTACCAGCTAGCTCCCCCTTATTTCGAAGAACTCCATCTATTTTCTATGTTCAACAGCGCAGATAAACTGACATGAGAATTGTTGCACATTTGTTAGATGCGAAGTGACTTAGATACATTAAAGCAAAGAACGCCGGTAAACATGTACGTGCGCACAGACACGGTGTTTCCCATACGACCTTTACAAGCATACATACAAGCATATAAGGGGACCGAGAATGCTCACATCAACAGTTTTTTGAGGAATAATATACGTATTTTGACAATAGCAAATAAAACACAAAGGACAATATACAACAAAAATGTGGGGCTTCCAGCACCATTAGCCTATAATCACCGGACTCACACTGGGTGGGAAACTCAGAAACATTCGGACACAGTGACACGTCTTAGTTACGGTGATTTAGTTACACATGACAACACATGTCATGCTTTGCAGTTTGCTGACCTGATAACACCAGCATTAGGAATCCTCACTAGGAATGAGAATTGACGGCGCACATTATAAATCACGGGCTTTCCACCATCCCACCGCTTCCTCCTACTGTCCAGGATACCAGTGATGTGCAAACGGAAACTTTTTAGTGATTCAATTAATTTAATATATGTATGTATTTATCATAATTATAATTTAGCTCATTATAATTAACAGACAAGTATATACATGCTATGGGTGGCTATATATTTAAATCTGATTAACGTATACCACCAACAGTTTTATTATTTTATTTATTACTATAGGCTACAAATAAATATACAGAATATTCACACGTTAATAATCACAAGTTTTATTAGTCAATATTTTGCCGTACAAACCGGCCCTCACTCGTGGCAATACTTATTCTGGCCAATAGATGTCACTGCACTACACAGGCAGTGTATCGGCCTTAGAGTCAGAGGACGACCGAAAGACCCAGTGAACCGGAAGATGCAATGAACGATGCGAACCAAATGAACTGGCGATCCAAAGAACCACTGAATGAATGAGTGAACGAAAAGACCCGATGAGCAAAAAGACCCGATGGAAAAAGTACGCTGAACTGGTGGACGACCGGACCTGATGGCTATTGTAATCACCTATTTCAGCGAATCGTTCTGAACTGCAATAAGACGGTCAGTGCGGGCGCTCAGATCCAGTGCTGGTCATTGTGATCAGACCGAGCGCGATGTCGGTGTAATCGCTGATCTCGAGTCAGTTAATTAGCTAATTTTGTTTAGTGTACAGTTAATGGAAGGTGTGTGGTGAACTTAAGCTATGGCTGGATGTCGTCGGCTGTGTTTCTCATGCTGCTTCCGAATTGCTGACATGGACTGACGCCAACGTTAACACTTAATAATAATAATAATAATAATAATAATAATAATAGATACTTTATTGATCTCTGTGGGGAAATTATTTTTATGCGTCCCCCAACTTGCTCTCTGTGGGAGACAGCAAGCTGGTGGCGAAGGGCAGCCACCTCTTGCGGCTCTAGGACCCACAGATGTGCTGAGGCCGGGCTCGTACCGGCGACCTTCTGATCTGAGGCTTAGCAGGCATTCCGCGCATGCGTGTACAGTGATTCGAATCATTTCGTCCAGCGAATCGGTTCGTTCGGTTCACTTTAAAGACCCGTTCAAAATTTTTGTTCGTGATCCGCACATCACTAGTAAATACAGAAAGTGTATACACCGGCATAACAGCTATCTAATAATATCTTTTTATGAAGAAATAATTATGATAATCCCATAAGCAAACAAAATAAATAAAGCACATTTTCACCATGGTGGCCATGCCTTAATGGGGGTCACACATACACAGCACAGATAAGGATATTACCAGACTCTCAGGGTAAATAAAACGGTCTGAGACTCACACATAACAGTTCCCCGTTTAAGTTATAAGTCGTTGAAGTTATAAGTCCCAGTGTACTGTCTGCACCATTTGTTGTTAACATACAGGCAAAGTCTGTCCCCTTTGCTTTTCCCTGATAGCTTGATAGCTGGTTTCTATCAGAGTGAATGTGTGAAAATCCCTGTATGTCAACAAGACAGTCAGGCATCTCTGGATGTAACCATGTCTTGGTGTAGAGCATGAAATAGGACTCATGGTACTCCAAACATCCCCTTGGAATGAGCCGCAGTTCATCCATCTTATTCTTCAGTAATCTTGCGTTGCTCAGGATCAGCGATGGCAGGGTGATTGATTCGCTCTTTGCTGTCGCCCCTGTCGGGTGCCTCCTCTCCAGCTGATTCTTCCTATTTGATGGTGTCATGGTGCTTTAATGTCCTTGGGCAGGTGGTCAAGAAGCTGTTTGTAAAATTACTGTTAAGGTGCAAAGACAGAAGCACTTTCCCTTATATGTTTCTGTAGTCGCCTTGTTCTGTTTGGCTAGATCGATATGGCTGTGCAGCCAAAGAAAAGTCCACACCAGAGTATCAACACCAGAATAAGTCTCAAAACATAAGTCATCCATTAATTTTGTTTAGTTATGTTCATGCACTCATTCATATGCATCCGGACAAATACATTAAACACATGAGCAGACATATCAAGCAAACTGCAACCAGTGTCTGTATCGCCCGCAGAACAGTGCCACCTTAGGTCTCCTCCTTTGATCTATAGCAGGGGTGTCAAACTCTAGTCCTGGGGGGCCAGAGCCCTGCACATTTTTTGGTTTCCCCTCATTATTCACACCTGATTCAACTCCTTGTGCTAATTAACATACAGCTCTTGAGCTGAGTCATTTGTGGTGGAACAGGGAAAGACTTTGACCTATACAATGTCCGGATCTACAAAAAGTTTGATTCTTTTAGATTTGACAACTGGTTTGACCGATTCACTGAAAAGCACCAGCTCAAAAGAATGAGTCATTCATGAACTGGGCCTTACTAGCTGTAAGTGGAGCTGAAGGCTGGTAAAGCTAGTCAACCTGTGATTAGAACACAAAACTTACATTGTAGATTTTTGTATAAATATATTGGTTTAGATATTTGTTTGCATAGAATTTTTCTATAATTTTTCTCACCTGTATACCAGTGTAAATTCTGGGGGGAACCATCATCACAGGAATAAAATTAAATCTGTCTGCTGGTTCCTACTGTGAACTTCTTACTCACCTCTCCCAGACTGCCAGTGCATCTGGACACCCTTCTGTTAACCATGTCCCTTAATGAGGAATATGGAATCTGATCAAGTCAAATCAAGTCAAGCAGGTCTTTAATGTCATTTTTAGCCATACACAGTTGAGTACAGTACACAGTTAAAAACGAAACAGCATTTCGTCATCAGACCAAGGTGCCACACAAATTAACACAAGACTCACACATAACAGCCTAGTAACGTAGAGTGTAGTGTGCAGAAACTGTGCAAACAATGCAGGACAGTGCAAAAGGACAGGACAAGTGACGCCTACAGTATGAGTACAAACAGCACAGTAAACCCAGTACTGATAAGGTACTAATGAGGTAGCAATAACAAATAGAAGTAAAGATAGTAAATAGAAGGTAAATAATAGTGTTGACAAGTAAGTGTGTGTGTGTGTTGTGTGTGGTATCAGATCAGGCCCTGAGAGTTCAGTAGCCTGAGGGCATGAGAGCAGAAACTGTTTCTGAGTCTGGTTGTCAAGGCCTGAATGCTCTGGTACCTTTTTACAGATGGTAGGAGGGTGAACGGATAATGTGAGGGGTGGGTGGGGTCACCGACAATGTTGGGGGTTTTGCGGATACAGTGTGTGGCGTGAATGTCCGTGATGGAGGGAGAGAGACTCCAATGATCTTCTCACCTGTGTTGTAGAATAGAAAGCCTTTATTGTCATTGTACTGGAGCATGGATGCTACTTGTACAACAAAATTGCAGTGGCCACTTCTAAACTGCAGACATATACGGACATTACGTTTGCAATACAAACAGCATTCTGCAATCTGCAATAGACAGTAGTACAACAGACAAAGTAGTAGATGCAATAACAAATTGTGTATAGTGTATAAAAACCAGGTAAACTAGAAAGACCTTGACTCCAGATTTCAACAACTGAAAATCCATCTGAAAATTGTCTGAAGCATTTCCAAATACAAAAAACGGTTACACTTTTAGCCAGAGTGACATAGAATTGAGAATACAGGGTCAGGCAGTCCTTGGAGCAACTGGGATAAGGGCCCGACAGTAACATTACTCAGTCACCCACATGATTTGAACCAGTGAGCTTCTGATCACCTGATCATCTGAGTCCCAACCCACAGAGCACAGACTGGTCACCATTTCTAACAACTGGTTATGATTTTTTTTCCAAGTTGGCCAACTCAACAGCATTTTACTTATACTCCATACTACATGTCAAGAAGGAAGTCATTTTATTACTTTTAAATGCTAAATATATTTAAATGCAGCACCTCAAATGCCCAGCACCATTCCAGATTATAACGTAAGTAAGGGTGCCGTCTGACTGTAGGAGGAGGTATTACTGTATATCCACAGGTTCTTGAGTGACCATTTATCCCAATTTGCATGGGGTCACAGTTCAAAACAGGACACAGCATAAATTTAACACTTAAAGCAGTGAATCCTTTAACAGTAATGGCAAATTTACTATTTTCAAGGAAACTGTTTTAATATAACTCATCATTGCATGGAGTTCTGTAAAACTCCACTTTTGTTTACTTTTCTTTAAATCAGGATACATCTTAAACCTTATCTTCTAATAATTTTATCCATTCAGCCATATTGCTTGTCCAGTTCAGGTATGTAAAACTTTCTTGATCCCCATGGGAGAAACGTTTACCCAGCAGCATTATAAAATATTCTCCCAGTACAATTCCCATGAATTAACAAATAAATAAACAAGCAAATACAGTGTGGGTGGCAAAAGTTAGGTAGTAATATGGAAGGTACACGGATGGTAAGGCTACAGTTCTGCAGATATTAAATGTAATAAACATATTTAAAATAAGTGTAACATAATTCACGGGTCTGTTCAACGTTGCTGTAGATGTTGAAACACGCTATCATTGTTTGAGAAGCAGCAGTGTGAGCTTAGTATAGGAAACGTCACAAAAATAACTTAAAAGGAATCTTACGCGTTATTTTTATGCTGTATTGCTCACACTGACCCGACGAGGACATGTAATGCTAGAAAAATGTCAGCGCATCTTTTGTTTCCAGCTGTGCACGACGTCAGGTCATGCAGGCGCAACATCTGCAGGCCACCAGGACGTGGACGCCCCCAAAAGCTAAATGTCATGCATGCACGCCCCCAGGACAGGTTACGCCCAAATGCTGCAGAAAGGAAATCTCGGTGTGGCCAGATCTTGTTCTGCTTCTGCCATGACCGTAGGAGCGTTTCAGTAGTAAAACATGCTTCCTATCAGTGAGAGGTTATTGAAGGGTTAAGCCTGTCTGATGTATTTTGATATCCACTGCCTGTAATTACGAAGATAGTTAAATAATAATAATGAAAGTAGCCGGCCCTGGCGATCGGTAGCAGCACTGGGGGGGTCGTTAGAGAGCGGTCTTATTGTTTGGCGTGACGGTCTCAGCGTGCAGGTCTGCCAGTCGGAGTCTGCGCACTACGCGTCTGTTCGCGAGGACGCCAGGCGACATCACGGAAAACGGGGTTCGCACATTTCCTCTGCTTTCCGGAGCGCCATGGCGCCGGAGTACCGCCGACGTGCCGCCTCTTAGGCTCGGGCTTGCCGACTAGCTTTTCGTCCTGAGAGAGCCGCCTGGAAAGAAAGCGTATGGACGCACTATGCGGGAAATGGTTGGAGGCTGCTGCGTTTGCTCCGACGAACGAGGCTGGGCGGAGAACCCGCTCGTGTATTGTGATGGACACGGCTGCAGCGTCGCTGTGCATCAGGGTAACTCGATTATTATGGCGCTTTCAGCCGGCTACATGCTAAATGTGGGCAAGCGGGGAGCATACCTAGCGAGCGGGTCTATTCATATCAGGCTCGTGGCCGCAGCCTGTCGTCCTTCCTATTTATATTAATATAGATACGATCGGTCGGTGTGTCATAAGGAGGCACGAAGACGGCGCTTTTCACTTCGGCCCATATTATTATAGCTAATGATGTAGGAGAGATCGCGCTTTTCCGGCGTCTCAGCCTTACAACATCATGGCGATTATTTTCGGCCATTAAGCTGCAAAGTCTAGACAAAACACGGCTTGGAAAGACGCGGCGTTTGCGACACCCTTGGGGCGGACAGCCGTTGTTTTCTTATTTGCCTGCGCTGAATGCCTTATACCAACCTGTCTGATGGTTAAAACAAGGGGGAATGAAATGGTCTGTGCTGTGCCGCCGCCGATGTAGACTATGAGAGGTTGTTGACTTTCTGAGCTTTAACTGCTTGCATGTGTCCGCTTATTAATGCATACATAAATGAACAGAACTACACAGTTTACTTTACTAACAGCGTGATTTTATGAACGGTAGTAAATATATCTGACCGCGTATTCTGCCTCAACCTGTAGAAATAAGTACACATATATGTATACATATGTATGTTTGTTTTTTAATTTGCTTCCTTGTTTTGGCTTGTTCCCTTGTTTGTTATTCATGAAGCTTGTATAATATTGAAAGCTGAGGAAAACATACTGTCCCTGTTTTGGTTGTCCAAAAGCTTACTTAGTGCCCTTCAGGCCCATGGCTGCCATTGAAAATCGTTCATTTCATCATTTTCTAAACACCACCAATTCAGATAATTGACCTTGGGTGTATTTGGTTGTTCTGATAACAGTTCTGATAACATGCCTGTTCCAGTGTATGCCTTTTTACTTTTGGGGTCTATTTCAGTTTTTCCTTCCAGACACCTCTGTCCAGCCAAAACATCGGTTAATTAGATAATATATGTGATTTAGGCTAAGTGTGTTGATCATTTGAATTCAGTAATCTCAGATTTTCAATAACCACATAAATTACTTAGTAAAGATTTTTTTCCCCACTTTGCTTACTCAGCATTTAATTCATAATTCATACTCCATGCAGAAAAGCAAGTCATTCAAGTCAAAGAACTCATAAGCAAGTCTGTTAGTTACATTTTTAGATACTAATGCATTTAAATGGAGCAAAACATACACTTTACTGAGTTGTTCCCCAACATTTTTCTCTTGTTCTTCAAAAGCCAAGGCATACGATTTCATAAAGTTTATATCAGGAAAGAATGCAAAATCCAGAATTGTGCAACAGTACTGGTCATTTGGGAGTGTTTTATCTTTTTGTGTTGAACCCAATTAAGGCACCAGCACCACCTCCCTCCTCAAACGTGACCAGGATAAACACAGAACTGGTGTATGGAAGGATGGATGAATCTAATTACAATACACTCACTGAATATTTTATCTTGTGTGGATCAAGATGAACTGTTTGATGTCCTAAACCATTTCCCATTATCTTATTAAATTTAGAATCCCTATTATGGAAATGGTATAGCACAACGCTTTAATATGTGAGCTGTTTCAAACTCATAAAAGACCAAATTTGTTAAGATCACTTTATACATGGAAATGATGAAACAAGTTGTAAATTCCAGTGCCTGAAAGGCCATCAGACTATTGATAGGACTGAGTGAGCTTACTGTTTCTGTTTTGTTATTAATTCATAAAAATACTTTAGTGATTCTTTTTATATATTTTTGTCGAATATCGGGATACCAATAACTGGCTAATCTTAGAGCCACTTGCTGAGTGGGGCTGGATGTGCCGGTACTGATTAGTGGAATAAAGTTGCATCATTTTTATTCTGTGAAAAATGAAAGATCGATCTACTGGTTAGATTTAATAATGACTTAAAAACATGTTCTAAACCAGATTAAACCTTCTCACGGGCCAGTACTTTGAGAGTAATTCTAATGAGTTTTGTCCCGTTTTGAACCAACACAGGACACAATTTCTCCGTTTTTTTGAAGCACACCATTCAGTTGCCCTTAGTACCTCCTTCCTCCACTTGGCACATTAAATTTTCTGGACAGCTCCCCTATTTTTTTCAGATTTAAAATAGCAACCCTACTTCTGTGTGGTGAATGAACCGACAAAATCCCTTGTCCTCCACTACGGAAAATAGCTGATGATCCTATGCAGTTCTTTAATACTGTCTTCAGCTCTGTTGTTACTAACTTTTTTAATATTCATAAAATGTAAATATCGACTGGCAATATTGGCCAAGATCGACACATTAGTCCGATACCAATATCATGATATTTGACATTTCGGCTGATACCTATATGTTAACTTACATATTGTGCATGTCTACATGTAAACAGGTACTATGGGCAGTTTAAAGATGCCCTTTTGCAGAGCTGCAGGTGTTTGGGATGTACTTCAAGGAACTTGCATGAACACAGGAAGAAGATGCAAATTCCATATATGTATTGCCAGGGATCAGATTTTAATAAGAACATAAGAAATTTACAAACGAGAGGAGGCCATTCGGCCCAGCAAGCTCGTTTGGGGAGAACCTAACTAATAGCTCAGAGTTGTTAAAATCTTTTCTAGCTCCGTTTTAAAGGAACCCAGGGTTTTAGCTTGCGCTACACTAGCAGGAAGACTATACCATACTCTAACTACACGCTGTGTGAAGAAGTGTTTTCTCAAATTCAGTTTAAAATGTTCTCCCGCTAGTTTCCATTTATGGCCACGAATTCTAGTATTTAAACTAATATTGAACAGCATCCAGACCTGTTAGAATCTTATATACCTGGATCATGTCCACCCTTAATCTCCTTTGCACGAGGCTGAACAGATTCAGCTCAGCTAACCTCTCTTCATACGACATTCCTCTAAGACCAGGAATCATTCTCGTAGCCCTATGTTGCACCCTTTCCAAGGCAGCAATGTCCTTTTTAATGTATGGTGACCAAACTTGCACACAATATTCTAGGTGGGGTCTTACCAAGGAATTGTATAATCGTAGCATTACCTCCCTTGACTTAAACTCCACACACCTAGAGATGTAACCCAACATCCTGTTGGCCTTTTTAATTGCTTCCCCACAGTGGCAAGAGTGGGACATGGAAGCATCAACATACACAGCAAGGTCTTTCTCATAATCAGCTACCTTTACTTCAGTGTAACCCATAAAATATCTGTACTTTATCTTAATGCATAGATTACCTTACATTTATCTATGTTAAATTTCATCTTCCAGGTTTCATCCCAGTTGCTAATTAAATCAAGATCCCGTTGTAGCCTCTGTGCTTCTAGTTTGGTATCTGCTACACCACCCACCTTGGTGGCGTCTGCAAATTTAACCACTTTACTGTATGTATTGGTGTCAATATCATTAATGTAAATTAGGAATAGTAGTGGTCCTAAAATTAAACCCTGCGGTACCCCACTATGAACGCAGGCCCACTGTGACATTGTGCCTCTGATAACTACCCACTGCTTCCTGTTAGTTAACCAGTTTTCGATCCAAGCTGCTACATTTCCTAAAATTCCTGCAGCTTTGAGCTTAAGCAAGAGCCGTTTGAGGGGGACAACATCAAAGGTCTTCTGGAAATCTAAGTAGATCACGTCGTTGGCCCTTTTGTGATCAATTTCTCTCGTAGCTTCCTCAAAGAACTCAAGTAGGTTAGTTGAACAGGACCTACTTCTCCTAAATCTATGTTGGCTATCCAACAGAATGTTGTTTGTATCCAGGTAATCTACCATTTTCATTTGGATTATAGCTTCCGTTACCTTTCCAGTTATGCAAGTTGGCCTATAGTTTGCTGGATTACTTCTATCCCCTTTTTTGAATATGGGTGTTATATTAGCATGCTTTCAATCAGAAGGTACCACACAAGTAGATAAGCATTTCTGAAATAGTAAAGTTAAAGGTTGACTAATAATATCCCTCATCTCTTTTAAAACTATAGGTAAGATGCCATCAGGGCCCTGCGATTTATTTATAACAACTCTGGAAGTACGAGGCTGTGGTGCTAACAATTGAGCCTCAATGCTGACCTATTTTACTAATAGTGCTGCTGATGTGCAAATGTGAGAAGTGTACTGAAATGTCTCCATCATCTTTTTATTTTAATAGTAGTATTAAAAATGTTTTACCTTAAATTACTGATCTGAGGTATACGCCCCAAATGCTTGCTGCCATTTGATGGACCTTTTTCAAACTTTGCACAGGCATTGTATGGACGAGAAACTAAAACTGATTACATTTAGGAACAGGTCCAGTGCCACATAGTGATAGGAAAAAACAGACAATTGATACCATTAAGATCTACTATTAGATGGATCTTTTTCAAACTCTGCACAGGCATTGTAGGGCTGCTGACCAGTTTAATTTTTGAGACCGATCACCCCAAAATTGAAACAACAGCACTTAATGGCAGCAAAGGGTGAGGTGAAAACCGATGACATTTGACATTGTGAAAAGTATTTGAGGGATCTTATTACTGTTTCACAAAAAAAAATGGATGAAGATCTACACCTGATTTTATTTTCATGAACATTGCCCCAAAGATGAAGCAGCAGCGATGTGTGGCTGTGTGGCTACAAAGGAAGTAAAGACACTTGGTCTTGTGAACACAGTAACTAAAAATATTTTACAGGTCTCTTTTCAGTCTTTGCAGGCACATTGTAGGGATGACACACTGGATGTGATGAAACTTTGAGAGCGATTGCACCAAAATTGAAGCAACGGCACTTAGTAACAGGCAAGACAAGGACATTTAGACAGGAGGTTTACCCTTGTGTATAGGGCCACTCTATTTGTTATAATTGCACTATTTAATTTTTGATGGGTCTTATTACTGCTTTAAAACACAATCAGATATTGCCTGGATGAAAGCAACTGATTTGTCATTTTTTGGAAAGACTATATATAAACACTGCACAAAATTCCCCATTTGGTAGTTGGTACAAACCCTGGTCTAGGGTTCATGTTTTGGTTAGTGTATGTAAGGGGGGGACCCCAAGCTTAGTGTGTGTGTGTGTGTCTGAGTATGTGTGTGTATTAACAACAATCAGGTAAGATAAAGTCACTTGTCACTTGTTCAGCAATATTCCTTGTAGTTTTGTGGGCAAGAAATTGATGTACTCTAAGTGAAAGAACCAAGAGTTTAAAACACCTTTTTAAATTTGTAAATACAGTTCTTGTTGATTGTAGCTAATCCCTTGTATATATTGTGAATCAGAACATTTTTTTGCATCTGCCCCATATGTTATGCAGTCGTTTTGTGTTGCAGAGTTGAATTCTAACAATGCTAACAATGCAGAGCTCACGGGTTCAGATCCCACAAAGTACATGTAAGTTGTACCTATTCACCCTACTGTAAGCCTTTTTCAATAAAAGCATCAGTTAAATACAAATGAGTGACAAGTACGGTGTGAGCACAAAATAATAAACTATCTGTGGGTCCTTGTAACCTCCATATATTCCAGTGATATTGAATTTTTTTTTTGACAGGGCCCGCCTATGGCTGGTATATTTGATCTGAGACCACCATCCTCCACACACCCATCCAAAAACGGTTTTCTAAATATTACCATGAAACTTGGAATGCTGTGTTACCTAAAATAATGGCAGGGGCCTTTATGTTCCTAAGCCACAGAACTAACAGGTCTTTATGTGAGGCAGGCTTGTATTAGAGGCAGGCTTTTATTTCTAATTACCTCTGTTACTGCATAATGGTTTTAATACGAAATATATTAATGAAGTAAATGCCACAATTGTGTCAGTTTCAACCCTTTAAAACATACCGGGAACATTTGTAGGAAATATACTCTCTTAAACTGTATAATGGTAGATTACTGTATTGCAAGGCTTTTGAAATTTTAAGACCTGGCTAATGGTACCAGTAACTGCTTTCTAAGATTTCTCTTTAAAGTTAATTTCTCTTCATCAAGATGTAAATCTTACATATGATCAGTTTAACTTTTGTGTAGTATGATCAGTCACATATTGGAATTTATCATAAATAAGTAAGTAAATACACCCAGATGTCACAACATAAAAACAAAACATTTCATGAGTTCCTCCAAATATAAACATTAATACATTCCTTTTTTACAATAGTGATCAGCAGCTAGAGACACGCTTGCTGGTATCCAGAAGACTTTAGAAGAAGTTTAAATGTTTTCGGCAAACTTGGATAAATATATTTAGTGTCAAGACTTGTAGCGTACTACTTCTAAATCCCACAGAAGAAGAATTCTTGCAAACCTGGTAGATCTAATGACAGCTCACCAGACTCCTCTAAGAAATCTGGCCGATGTTTATGGTTCGTAGTACGCAACACAGAAATATATACATATAAATGAAACACCGGTGAATTATGTCGATACAACTTCAAGAAAAACTGAATTTGTGGTTATACAGCTGTACAAGGGGTATGTAATGGCAATGGAATTCTGACAGAACTTTTGTATTCAAATCATTTACACTTATTCACAAAAAAATCATTGGATTGTGACACTAGAGCTGGGCGGTATGACAAAAAATTAATTTCATGGTATTTTTCCAAAGTTATATCGGTTTCACGGTATACGACGGTATTTTTTTTAAAGTATGACTGGGCGTTTACCACATTTTACAGGACACATTTTTGTTTTATGTTGTTGCATTGTTCCCACATTAACTATGTTATTTTATTATTAGCCATTGTGCCATATCTGCTACCTTAATGACGTGTTTGTTGGGTAACTGCTTATAGTTAAACGGCTAATGTTAAGGTGTGCACTGGCCAAGTTAACTATTTTGATAAGTGTTTAATAGTTCAGTGTTGCTGGAATGCGAGATTTATCATAAAGACCGGGATGTCGGTCTTTAAGATGCTTCACCAAGTTTGACGTGCTACTTGGCTTCGTCGCCACAAGTTTGTAGCACTGTTTGCATAGAGGCTTATCGACATCCTTATCCTTTCCATACTCATCTGCAAAATACTTCCAAAAAGAATACTTTTTTTTTTCTTCTTCTAAAGCAGCTTGCAAAGTGCCTTCAACTACAGCATATGTCATGTTCGGCCAACTCAGTATGTGTGTTAACCAGCGCGAATGCATTCAGCGGCTATTGAGAGGAGTGTCAGCTATATCTTCCATTTCTGATCTTTAAAACCAAGGATAAGGTACATTTCTAGCGGTGCAGCAGTAAAAAGGTCCCCCCTTAAACAGTTTCCAGCTGCACCACTTTCCGAACGTTGTGTGGGCTATTTAAACCGGTACTGCGGTATAAGAAAAATTCATATCATAACAATATTAAAAAATGGTTTTCGTATGAACCGGTATACCGCCCAACACTACGTGACACAAAGGAAAATATCAACAAAACTTCAGTACAAAGTGTGAATAACCAGGTATTGTTGGAAATCTTTGACATGGTGGATGAAAACTTGAAAGCTTTTACTTGACTAGAATGCAGAGTAACTCTGATAAAGATCAGTGGCCTTTAACAAAAAATGTCGTAAAAGTTTACAGAGGTTACACACTAGCCAAAACAAGGATTACCCTTTCAGCAGTGGCAGTAACGGTTTTAAATTGTACTGTGAGGTCTGTAATTCCTTCTTGTAGATTTCATTGTTATTCCTTTAATTTCTTAATTTAAACCCAAAATAACCTCTCCTGTTTTAATTTTAACTGTAGCATTGCTTTCATGCAAAAAAACAATGTAGATTCATATCTTTAACAATGGTCATGTGCTGTGATTTGGATGAGTGATCAGAAAGATGTGCTTATAAAATGACAGATTTTATTGACTGGAAAATAATTGTGATGTTGGAAAGCACAGTGCATAAGTGGGTTGCGCTGTCACCTCCAGGGGTGGGGTTTCGAATCTTGCCTTCACTCTATGATTTTGCGTGTTCTTCCCTTGTCCTGCGGGCTTCCTCCCACAGTAGGGACACATTCAGTTTGGCTAAGTTTTCTCTATAAATTGCTTGTATTATATGTGTGTACATGCCCTGCGATAGGCTTGCATCCTGTCCAGGGTGTACCTCGCCACGTGTGTTGTGCACTGGGCTGTCTGTGATAGGCTGCCATGACAGCTTGACTCTGGGCAGAATAAAGAATTTATATGCACACTACTAGTCAAAAGTTGTTGCACACCAAAGGTTTCTACCACTTCCAGCTTATTGCACTGTAGTACGTGGGATTGGCTCTGGGCCCCCTACGAACAATCAGGATGGTTGGAAGCTGGAAGAAGATGGATACTTAAATTCTTAGTAACTGACTGCTTCAGCTTACCCCAGGTGGAAATATCATTAAATCCTGTAAGCAAGGAGCAAGGAGACTATCCCAATAAACAAAGGGCTTGAGGCCGGAATGTTGGCTGTCCAGCACAGGGACACACTTCATATAATAAGAAAGTCAATCAAATAATCAAATACGAGCAGAATGCCACACAAACTCTACACACACAGACCCAGGTGCAAGAAGGGAATTGTCAGGACTGGGAGTGCCAGGCTACACTGCAGGCTACACTGTAACGCACTGTAACGCACTGTGCCATATGAAACACCGCTGCGGGACCGGAAACCTTTCAGAAGCCTCTCTGTGATAGTGCTCTCTATCTTTGTTTACCAACTTAGTAACTATTAATATTCATTTTACTCTGTGCTATTTTGCATCAGTACTGTCCTGTCTAATATGTGCTCATTCTTCATACTACAGCGTGCTATGGGATCGTTCAGGTCCCCACTGGACCTTGGTTTTGCCGAAAGTGTGAATCGCAAGAGAGAGCGGCTAGAGTGGCAAGTATTCCCTTACAAATCTTTTGAAATGCCTTCACCACATAGTTGTAGATTGCAATATAATTATGAATTTTGCTATATTATTATTATTATTATTATTATTATTATTAACAGTAGTAGTAGCATTTTAATATTTGGGCACATATGTTCTCATGATATTATTTCAGAATTGATTACAGATAGGAATAGTACACACTTACAGAACAAAGTAATGGAACGCAAGTCCACACAGAAACAAATTTGACAAAAAAAGTGATTGAATCAATGACAGTTGAGCTGATAATATGAAACTATCGCTCTATCTTTGACGCAGTTATCCTAGACAGGGCTGCAGATAAGCCTAGACAGAGCAGAATGCAGGGCTATAGCCCCTAGATGGGCTTCCAGTCCATCACAAGGCACATATACACACATTGGGGGCAATTGGGACAAATTGCATGTCTTTGGATTGCAGGTAAAACCCACACAACACGGGGAGAACCAACATGTACACTCCACACACGTAGGGCAGAGGAGAGATTCAAACCCCTATTCATGGGCCACAAACCAGGCCTCGATACAGTGTTACTCTTTGCAAAGTTCTGCATGAAAGAGTAAATAGCAACTGCTGGAGGTGTAATTTATTTTATTTTTTTTATGAAACAGGAAGCAGCTTTGGTTTAGATTGAAAAGGATGTGGTTGTGGAAGGAACATAATTTTCTGTTTACCCTTTAAGGTCGACTAAAAATGGAGCCATGTATATTATGTTACATGAGCAGCACCTTGGCAAGTGTGCTGTAAGTGGCCAGCACAGGTGTGACATGCACCCTGCATGTGACAGAACATTAGATGGTTTGCCAGGTGTAGAACATAAAGTGGGAGGTGCAGTGAAGGGCAGTGAAAGCAAACAGCATTGGAACTATCAGAAGCCATCCTGTCTTGTATAAAACATACACTGTATCTTTTACAGAGGTGTGAACTCTGTCCTCACAAGGATGGGGCCCTTAAGAGGACAGACAATGGAGGTAAAATAACCAAGCTAAAACTTAACAAGCTTGAACTGCAGCTGTTTGCCACAGTTTGCTATGATGTCCCAAAACTATTCTCATTTGATCTGTTTTATGTCAAATTCATCAGGAATTAAACTGATCATTGATTGAATTTGCATTCTACCTACATTAACACCTACAAACTAAAATCATGCTACTTTGTGGTAGGTTTTTTATTACCTTATTGTTTGGTTATGACCAAAACATTAAGTCTCCAATTTCAGATCTTGCACTCTGCACATTTTCCAAAAATCTACAGGACCACCCAGAATATCTTCTACTACTAAACTTAAGAAATGGAACAGAAAGTGTTATTTTCATGAGTTTTTTTTTTCATGCTTTACTCTGATTTGTTAGATTAAAGCACTTTATGTTTCATGTGTTACTGCACCCACACAATTAATTTCCTTTTTCCTTGTTTATGATAATGTAATGTTACCTCTTCCTGGCACATTATAACTCTGTTCTTGTGTTTACATGTGTGTTCTGTTGGAGAGTAACTGGTGTCCCCCTGTCTCCAGGCTGGGCCCATGTGGTATGTGCTCTTTACATCCCAGAAGTACAGTTTGCTAATGTCTTGACCATGGAGCCCATCGTCCTGCAGTATGTCCCTCATGAGCGATACAACAAGGTACCTTCCAGCTGCCTCATTTGATTTTGTCCATCTTTCTTCGCACTCATTTTATTCTAGACTTTAATTTTTGGAAAGTCTCTTCCCGTAATGTCCACTTTTCGTAGCATAATCATAAAAAACAGCGTACGTCATTCAAAGAACAATTAATGTGTGTTACTGCAAGGTATTTAAATCTCTTGTGTGTTTGTGGCTGCGCCTCAGACGTGCTACATCTGCGATGACCACGGGCGGGAGAGCAAGGCGGCCAGTGGCGCCTGTATGACCTGCAACCGCCAGGGCTGCCGACAGGCCTTCCACGTCACCTGGTGTGTGCTTTGATCCGAAATCAACACGCAATCTGTCATATCATAGAAACATGTTAACTAGTATTAAACATTTTTTGGCGGGCAATATTTAACTATAAACATTGGCATTTAAAATACGTTTACATTCAGTCAATTCAGTTCAACTTATTTTTATATGTTACCTTTTTTGAATGTGGAAAAGATGTAGTATATTGGCCTCTCTGTAAGCGGACTGATGTCTTTGATAATCCTCTGTCTGGTGATAAAAGTCACTGAATCAAAGTGTTTTTTCAGAATTGCTAGTTTACATACAGACTGATCTTGCGTAAGACTTGTGTGCTTCCAGAGATCCGTGGCATTTGGATGTGTTGATGTCTGTTGGAGCTCCCAGTTTGATGATGTAGCATATCTGGAGAAAGCCATTGAGGAACAGGATTGATTACCAGGCATAAATAAGGCAGATGAAGGCTATGCAAGACTGGGGCAGCCGTGAGCAATACATGACTCACTTGGTGAGTGAGTGTGAGAGCAAATTTGCAGCTTTCTGGTGCCGCACCCCCCCGTCAAGAAAACGAACAAGAATTCAATGTTGGCCAGTGCAATTGTCTTTATTTCCAAAATAAACTATAAAATAACTAAAATAATAAATAAATAAATAAATAAATAATTTTAAACTTCTTCAGTAAATAACCACGTGCAAATAATAAAAACAGATTTATAGAATTCACTCAACAGAGGACAGTGCTATATGCTAAGAGTGCATGCTATTCTATAGAACTATGTAATA
The DNA here is from genome assembly GCA_026781065.1 of Mormyrops boulengeri. Lineage (NCBI taxonomy): Eukaryota > Metazoa > Chordata > Actinopteri > Osteoglossiformes > Mormyridae > Mormyrops > Mormyrops boulengeri. The sequence continues at coordinate 16,291,716 of JAODLD010000047.1, forward strand.
TACATCTTTACAAGCACCAGTTAGTGGCTCTACAAAGGACAGTGCTCTCTGCAAAGAGAGCGTGCTATTCTATAGAACTACGTAACATACATCTTTACAAGCACCAGTTAGTGGCACTACAGAGGACAGTGCTCTCTGCAAAGAGAGCGTGCTATTCTATAGAACTACGTAACATACATCTTTACAAGCACCAGTTAGTGGCACTACAGAGGACAGTGCTCTCTGCAAAGAGAGCGTGCTATTCTATAGAACTACGTAACATACATCTTTACAAGCACCAGTTAGTGGCACTACAGAGGACAGTGCTCTCTGCAAAGAGAGCATGCTATTCTATAGAACTATGTGACATACATCTTTACAAGCACCAGTTAGTGGCACTACAGAGGACAGTGCTCTCTGCAAAGAGAGCGTGCTATTCTATAGAACTATGTAACATACATCTTTACAAGCACCAGTTAGAAGCTCAACAGAGGCACACATCTGCATTTCCTGGCTGCAAAATCACCAGTCAGGTCATCATCAGTTTCTGAGCTACGTCACGCAGCATTATTCTGTGGGGAGTACACTAGCCAGCTTCTATTAACCTTCTCTCCATTTGGAAGTGTTTTGAACTAAAGCCTGGTATGAAATGCTCTTTCATCGGGTCCTTTTGGAAAAATAAAATCAGGCCTGACTTTGAAAGGACCTCTCCGCACGATTTCCACACCATCAGCATCTAAAATGTGTGCTGGCCATAGAGCAAGATTGTCTGTACAGTGTCACTTGCTGATGGCCTCTCAGTGATGGGACTCGCTATGCCTTCAAAAGTGGTGGTTGTATGCTAAGTAGTATCTGTACCTGAACTGCTGGTTGGTGGTTGTCTGTCTGGGTACCGTTCCAGAGTCTACAGACCTGCTGGTTGGTGGTTGTCTGTCTGGGT
>JAODLD010000047.1:16309925-16328435 GCA_026781065.1 Mormyrops boulengeri
CATTCTCGTAGCCCTACGTTGCACCCTTTCCAAGGCAGCAATGTCCTTCTTAAGGTATGGTGACCAAACCTGCACACTGTATTAACAAATACAGTATTTTTTTCCACCAGTATGTAGACAACACTGAGCTATTTCTGAAAAAAGCCATTTGACAAAGGCTACAGCTAGCTAGCTACTTTGGGTCAGGTAAACTAGCTAGCTACTTTGGGTCAGGTAAACTAGCTAGCTACTTTGGGTCAGGTAAACTAGCTAGCCATCTCGTGTCTATTCTTACAGTGATGGCTGTGGTTACTCAGGTAAAACTAAATTTTTTCACCAGATATTTAGTAATTGTCCTGGAATACATTTCTAAAGTACTGTTCCAACCCTGTGTATGTATTTATATAAATATACTTGTTTATGGAATGAAGAATTTTCCTGAAAAATCCTGCATTCTGTACCTGCTGATGTTACACTTCTTCTGCTGCAGGTGTACACACTCCCCAGCTCTTCCTACAGTCTGAGTTCGACACGGGTGTGCGGCAGCACTCTATCTACGGCCTCTCCATTGTCGCCTCTCTTGAGCCACACCCAGAGCTCGATGCCAGGTTGCCTGCACGCATACAGCACATGGCACATAACAGCGTAGCGGGCTGCTTTCCGGGCAGCTTGACAGCACCCTGATTTCCTCTCTCTGGCATTTTCAATGTTATAATCTGTGCCAAAGAAATTGTTGTTTATGTTTTTTATATGTGTAATTTTTTTACTAGGACTGTTAGTTTTAGGTGTTTTAGATTGTTTTAGTGCATGTTTTGCCCAGAATTCATTTATATAACTGGATATATTTTATCGATCTTTTCACATATCGTGGAAATAACTTTATCACAAAGTTGCGCTTTAGTTGTTTTGACTTGCATCTTAAGTCAAGGGTTCTGTGAGAGCGGTGCCGGTGGGGATGGCATACAGATCCATGTTTCAGGACTTTTGGCTGCGATAATGTCCCTTTGGGCATTTCCCATTTGTCTTGAGTGACAGATTGGATCAAGGTGCATTGTTCACAGATCAAAACTAGCATGTCACAGTTATGGGGCTATTGGGCAGGATCCTATACTTTTTTTTCAGGTGACTAAGGGCAAAATACACAGAACGCGGGACTGACTCTCCCTTCCGCCAAAAGTAGGCGCTATCCTCTGTGATTATGGTCAGTGATCTTATTCTTCGTTTCAGAGCCACATCTGGAAGATCACTTTGTTTGCCGTGGCAGCTCTCCACAAGAAAGCCTTTCCTCACAGTAACTATCACTCGTTTATTCTCTCTGTCTGTCACTTTTTACATTTTACATACGTTTGTCCGCTGTTGTCTCCCACTGTCACTCAGCTCCCCTGTCAAGAAAAGGCCACAATGCCTTTCAACTGTGTCCTCCTGTGTTCAGGCTTTACCGAAGTGTGATATGCTTGATGAAACAGAAAGGAAGCGAAAAGAGAGAAATAATAAATACATATAATAACAAAGCCTTGAACTGATAACAATAAAATAATATTTTATCTCTTCTTCTTTTGCATCAACACACCCTTCATTTCATAGATGACATTTAAAACAGTTCACATTGATATAATACGTACCTTGCCTAACCATAGGTGAATATTGTAACTGTGTTATAATTATTATAATTATATCTCTGATGTTATTTTTTAGATGTCGGTCACCAGTGGCGTGGGAGTTCAGTTGCTGTCATTATAGCATTAAAGCTCATTTATAGTTTATTATAGTATTATTGGTCCAATTAAAATTTTAGAGATATTAACATTTTATAACTTTCTGAGAATATAATCATTCACAAGCACATAACAGAGTTTTTTTTTAGTAATAAGGGGTCAAAACAATAAGTTAAAAATAAACACACCATAATAAGGCGGCCCAGTGTTTTCAGTCAAGCTCTTTCCCAGGATCTGGTCTCAGGTCTTACGCCATCAGATTATTTCTCAATGATGTTGCTTCGGACAGCTGAAGTTCAAGAATTATTTCTTCTGACTGACTTGACTGGTTTTGGATGTCCTGATTTTCCCAAGTTTAATGCACCCCTGGGTCATTAAGGATGGGTGTATGACAGGGTATCCCAATTTCAGGCTTGGAGGGCCAGAATCCAACACAGTTTCCAGATTTCCCTGCTCAAACATGCATTCTAAACCTGGTAATTAGCTGATTAAGATGTGTTTGAGCAAGGAAATCTGCAAACTATGTTGTATTGTAGGCCTCCAGACCGGAACTGGGGAATCCTAATGTAGGAGATCACCACTTTGATACTGTACATGCTTTTTTCTCATTTTCTAACTCAAGTCTTCCACCCATCAAGATGGGGGCAGTGTGTGGCTAAGCAGGCTAAGCCTCTGTACCTGTGATCAGAAGGTTGCTGGTTTTAGCCCAGCCTTACTGCAATAACCACATGTCCAAGGTCCTTAACCCCCAGCTTGTTGTTATTATTATCATCATGAAATAAAGACGCACCCTCACACTGCTTACATTACAGCTTTTGCAGGTAAGCTTGTTCTTATGTTTTATATCTATAACATGTCCCTTAACAAAAGGCATACATAATAAAATGGGTACTTTGCAAATCTGTGCACCTTGCTACTTAAAAGAAAACACTGGTTTTATTTAATGTAGTGATGTCATACAATGAAGACTCTGATTGTTTAAAGAAGTGAAATGCAAGCTCCAGGGACGTGTTGAACTCGGGAAAATCAGGACATGAGTTTGGTTTCGACTGTGTTTTATGAATATCTTAATAAAATTTGCTTGAGTTGCTAGTATTGCGGTTGAAGTGGTGGAGAAAGGTATTTTTAGCCACCAGGGGGTGCTGCCTCACTTTACTTTCTGACACTAGTATTTATGTTTTGAGAACATTAATTGTTTCCAAGCGGCTAACCATGAACTCTCAAGCAATACATTTCTTTAACTGTTTGAACTTATTCTGCGGCCACAAATAATATATTACTATAGAAATAAGTACACAGGAATGAGAATGGAAGCCTTTTTATTGGCTGTTTTGGTCAAGGATTGTATTAATTCTTCAGATAACAGCCATTAGGCCATAATTTTAAAATATTTTGCATTTGCTCATTATGCCACAGTTTGGATGCAGCAGCACCCTTCATTGTGATGTATGGCAGAACAAGCAGCAGGTGTTTCTCAACAAGTCCCTGGTAGTGAAAGATCACCAGCCGACTTGGGATAGACTTTGAGCAGTTTTTGTTTCTTGATGTCATGTATCCCTTAAACACTCTCGTAGTTGTTGTAGCTCCCCATATGATACTTACTGACTCTTGTTCAGTTTACCCTAAGTATTATAAATCGCATACTTGCTGTGTTTTACTTTTAGGTTTCTAACATCAATACTTACATTTCTGAGTGAACTTCTGTTGCCAGATATGTAAGATCTGCTCCGTTTGCCCAGGTCACCTATGAGCAGCCTGCCTCTTCTGTTTGACCAGAGGGAGGGGATGGATCGAGGGGCCAGAGGCCGGCCGGACAACGTCCCACTCGCAAGCTCCCACATTGAACTCCTCCTGGAGAAACATGGCAATGGAGAGATGGGAGTGAACAGTAAGTGAGACTCGTCTGTCGCTCATCAAAGCAAAGCAAAGTAATGGAGATGTCTAACTAAACGTGCTGTTACATTGCATTAGACTAACATGCCTGTTTCCTTTTTCTCTTATGTTGCCCTTCTGTTTCTCCTTGTGTTATTTTCCCGCCATTCCCTTATTTTACTTCTTTACCTTTTCCCCCACTCCACATGCCTCAGTTGTGGAAATGCTCAAGTCATTGCACTCCCTGCAGCAAGAGAACCAGCGACTTCAGGATCAGATCCTCAGTCTGACGGCAAAGAAGGAGCGTCTCCAGCTTCTGAACGTGGAGCTGGCCGTACCCTTCCCTCCTCAGGCGCCTCCTGCCGCCTCTTCTGTCTTGACCACCAACCAGACCAATTTCCTGTCCTCCCCTCATGGTCAGCCTTATCACCTACTGTTTTCCTCTAGCTTCCATAAATTTACTACAGGTGCTACAACAGATGATGTGCTTCACTTGTATGTCACTTTGGACAAAAGTGTCTGCTAGAGAAATATACAGTACCAGTCAAAATTTTGGACTCGCCAAGCTGCCTACAAAGGAGAGTGACAGTGTCACGTCACATGACCTGGCCACCTGACGTAAACACAGAAGAAATGGTTTTGTAGGAGATTGACCAGAGAGTGAAGGAAAAGGGGCCTCCTTCAAGACAGCTGGAAAAGCATCCCAGGAGACCACCTCATCAAACTGGCGTAGAGGAGACAGTAGGGTCAGCCAGTCACTGGAGCAATTAGGGTTAAGGGCCTTGCTCAAGGGCCAAATGGTGGAGTTATTCTGCTAACCCTGGGATTTGAGTCCCAACCCACAGAGCTGAACCAAATTATATTTTTTTTGGTCAATGTATAATTCTATATATGCTATTTTATAGTTTTTATGTCTTCATAATTATTCTAAAATGTAGAAACAGTAATATGAAGCTTTCTATGGGAATGTATGTCCAAGCTTTTGACTGGCAATGTATGTAAATGTAAAGGTACTAAATGTGTCATTTTAGCCTGGAAATGCTCACATCTGTCCTTACAAATGGAATTATCTTAATAGAAAGGACAGAAGATTAATGAAAAACGTTGGTTAGGTACCTACTCCTACCCTGTACTGGATGAGCAGATGGAAGATGGATGGATCTGTATGGCAAACTAGTTTGTAGGCATACTTTTGAAATTGTGAAGATCTTGTCAGAATTTATGGTACCACTTTACTATAAGACTACCCTTATAATGGGTTTGTGAATGGTTTATAGTCAGGTTACCAGACAATTTAAGGAAGTTATAATACAGTTTTTTAATAATGAGTTAGTACCATCTAATAATAATTCTTTATCAGCCATTGCACAAGTACAGATACAAAGGAATTTGTCTCTTTGCTGACCCCATCTTGCTCTTCATAACTCAGGAGTCACAGCACAGTGTGAACCATTGTGTAGCACCCCTGGAACTGGGGATTGAGGGCCTCAGTCTAGGGACATGTGACTGTTTTGTTGAGGCTAGGGCTCAAGCCAGTGATCTTCCGATCACAGACACAGAGACTTGTAAAGGGAGCCTTGTTGTGTAAAGTGGTACCAGATTAATTTATCTGCTAGCTTCATGATATACGAGTATAAAATTGTGAAGACATTGAAACCTTGTTCTGTTTGGATTTTGGCCTTTAACCTGGCCTGGATATTCTGCAAGTCTAGTTAGAAATTCTTTTCTATTTTAAATGCAAATTAAATAGTACACTCTTTTAACATGTTGAAGTTTAGTCGCTTTAGTTAATACTGTCAATATAATACAATGTTTTTTCAGAATTTCTCAGATTATTGTTCTTTACAGATGCTCTCAGTTCCAAGAAGAGCCCTCCCTCAAAGGCCAGCATTATGAACGAGAACACGCTCACAAATTCTGAGGTGAGGGCCACGTCATATTTGCATTTATACTACATGGCTATGTCTGCATAACCCTCCCAAACCACTGCTTGCACAAAAACAGATTTGTTTGTGTTTTCTTCCCTTGAGTCTCTGAAAAAGAGGCATAACTTTTACACAGGTTGCACAATTGAAATTTAAAATACCAAAGTGGGCAAATGTGCATGTAACCCTGGAAACATGGGAATAGATGTTCTAGCAATGCATTAACTTTACATTTTTAGAAGACACAGCTCTATTATGTCATATATGCTTAAAAATTATATGTGAATTCATTTTTTCCATCATAAAATTCTTAAATATCTTGAATTTCAAAAACATTGATCCTTTTTTCAACTTAAAAAGTCACTCAACATCCATACAAGATACCAAGCTTTGGTGTGCACAGTTGTGAAAATACACTATATACGCAAAACTATTGGGTCACACCTAATTATTGAATTCCGGGTGTTTCATTCAGACCCATTGCCATAAGTATATAAAATCAAGCACTGAGTCATGCAGTCAGGTTTACAAACTTTTGTGAAAGACTGGGTCCTTCTGAAGAGCGCAATGAATTCAAGCAGGGTACTATCATAGTGTTTGTGAACATTTGTTGTTTAAAATGATACATGTGGCAATTTTTTGTCATAACAGCACAGATCTGTACTTATTTTATATGCATTTCTGCCAGTATGACATGAAATTACCATGCATTTGAACCTTTACACGGCTAAATGCATACTCCATGGTATACAGGTCATAAAGGTTACTGTTATGACAAGAAATTGCCTATAACATTATCAGTCAAATGTGTATTTACGCATCAGTTATGTCCATCCCTCCCCGTAAGTGTCTCACCTCAGTTATGTGCTTCAGTTGGATGCCGGTTTCTGAGGTTTTGTGATATAGCGCCTTGTGTAATCCCTGTCTTTCAGGAGCTCCCCTCTGGCTGTCCATCAAGAAGTAGCTCCTCCCTTTCATTTCAGAGCACTCCGCCCCCTCAGCAGAGCCCCGCCTCCCTTAGTCAGCAGTTTGTAAATGGGCTGGGGAGGGCACTTACTGGAGGGCTGGGAAGCATGAATCAAGCTGGTAATACCAGCCTTCCGATGGTCGGTGGGTTAATGTCTAGTCTGACTGGAAGTCCACAGCTGTCCATGAATGGCGTGCTGGGTAGCCTAAATGGGGTGATTCAGTCTCCTAACCAAAATGCTACCCAGCAGCCTCAGCTCTCCGTAGCCACGCAACAGCCATCTCATCAACAGACACTGTCTCAGAGTTTGCAGATCCCTAACAGCCTGACTTCGTGAGTTCCCCTTTCAAATAAAATAACGAATAATATCAGTATGTGACTAATAAATACTAATAACACCAGTGTGTGTGGAGTATTTTTATGGTGTAGAGGTAGTGATAGGAATGTAATTGGTATTGCTGAGATTGTATTTCTTTCGGGAGCACTCGTAAGTTTAATAATGTAGAATTCACGTAAATAAGGAAAAGTCTTTAAGGAAAAAAAGTCAGTGTTCCTGTGTGTGTTATAAATCTCTTTCATTTGATGCTTAGATGACATTGTGCTGTATGTTATGGGACTTCCATTTGCATAACAGTAATGTTACTGGTGATACCCTACTTGTATGTCAACAGTGTTGTCTGCATATATTCGCTACTGTATGCAGTAATTTATCATTCATCATGGTGCAGGTCTTCTCTACTCTCAGAACAGCAGAAGCATTTCCTTCTCCAGCAGCAGCACCAGCTCCAGCAGCTTCTTCATTCCCAGCACTTCACTCCTGTAATGTTCATAACGGTCCATTTCATTGACCAAAGCAATTTACCTTTCATTGAACTTCTCAGTAGACATTCTTTTGTATTAGATATTCTTCTTCTACTGCACAGTCCTGTATGCTGGACAGTTCAAGAAGGAACCTGTTTGCTGGTTATTCTCTGTGTACTTATTATGTTCCCTGGGTGGGAAGTGCATAGAGTTCTGGGACCAGTGCACCACTGCTACAAAGATTTTCTCTTTAGTATGATAATTCAAAATATATGACAGCTCTTTTTTAAATTGGGAAGATTGCGCATTGCCTGGGTGATGAACTGGAACTGATACAATTTTGAGACAGCTCACACCAAAACTGAAGTAGTGCCGCATAGTTATAACTAAGAAAATGGCAGTTGATCCCATTAGTGCAACAAACTCTTTTTCAAACTTTGCAGATACATTTTATTGGTGAACAACTGGAATTGCTCATGTTTTAAGACAAACTACCCAAAGCAACACCACTTAGTGTCAGCAAAGGAAAGGCTGCTTTTGACCTTGTGAATGTTATGTCAAAGTACTAACATTTTTCACAATAAAAAGAAAAGTGGCCCATATTGAAAGAGAAGGACAGCCTCAGACACTTGATCTGGTTACTGCCGATAACTCAGATGGTATTTGACGAATCTTTTTCCACCATTTGCAGGCACATTTTAAGGGTGACATTCTGAACCTAATCAATCGAAGCAGAGCCACATAATAATAACAAAGGGAAGGGCAGCTCAGAGACTTAAACTTGACAACGTGATAACTCAAAAAGTATTTGACGGGTCCTTTTCAACCTTTTCCAACATAATCGTTGGCTGAAGTTCTGGACCTGATCAGATTTTGAGTCATACCAAGATTGAAGCAACCCTTCTTAGTGGCAGCAAAGGGGGGGTTACTGACCTGAATTTGATCTTATTACCCTTTTCACTTTGTTGGATCTTTTATAGTTCTTATTGCCACTTCACAAAAACATTATAAGAATGAAAGTCTACACCTAGACAAATGACCCCAAAAATTGAAGCAGCAGTGCTAGGTGGCAGTAGAGGATGGAAAGGGGGCTGCAGACGGCATCTTGCAAACACAGTAAATCTTTTTTTCAAACTTCCCAGGAACATTGTACAGGTCAGTGGTTCTCAAACTGTGGGGTGCTAAATGATTTTTTGAATATTCTAAAATAACATTTATGTTTTTTTGCACTGCCAGCCCCTCAGCAAATTTTGCTGCTCGACAAAGTTTATTAGTAGCAGTCCAGTAAACAATTGGCAGGATTCAACACTGACTTAGTTCCTCCCAATGTTGTAATCAAACCTACACCCCTGAAATTACACAAAATTGAATTTAATTTAATAGATTTTTTTGGAGAGGTGTAGGGTAGGCTTGGGTGGTATTAGGGTAATATTTTGGTGTACTGAGATATTTTTCCTTGCTAAATTTATCATGGGACATCTCCATCATGATAGCAGAATAGTATTGTCTAAATACCATGTACCATATACCACTCAAGCCTAATGTACTGCGGCTAGGGTAAGACGTTGTTGCTGTGCCAAAAGCCTCTTGTCTCTGTCCTTCTACTTACATTTTGCCTTCTCTCTACTCTTCCTGCTGAACCCCCCCATCAATCTGTCTGCTATTCAGGAGCAGCAGGTTGTCGTTTACCAGATGATTCAGCAGCAGAGACGAGAACTGCAGCATTTTACACTGGCCGGCTCCTTCACCTCCTCGCCTGCCAACCCTATGGTCAACCAGTTGGCAACAACTTCCTCACTGCAGGGAAGCCAAGGAAATCCTTTCTTCAATCTACAAGACAACACACAACACAAACCTGGGGTAGGTATGAGAAATTCTGCCATATTACGTGAATAGACTTTGCATTTCAAAAGCATATTCATCGATAGTTTTCAAATATGAAATTTTGAAATGTATTTTATTGACAGGTTTATTATTATTTATTTATTATTATTATTAGGTTTATTATTGTCATACTTCAGAGTGATGGAAACATATAGTGCCTAAACAAAATCTTTAATCCAAATAATGAATTTAAAAAATACCAACATGATGTTGATCTACCGACTCGTGACTCGTGAATATACATAATCTTTTTAGGAAGATAGATTGTACATAGGTTTGCTACTGGTGGATGCAAAATTCAATGTTTTTTATTTGCATTTATTTGTGTCTTTAGTCAGGGGGAGATAAGGGGGGGGAGAAGAACTGACACCAATTGGAGCAGAAGAGCAACTGCAGCCAGGAGGGTGGGGGGTCACTGTGGGGGGTCACTGAGATGTACAGTTAGCAGCAGGTGCTGAATATACTCTGCTACAAAAGCTCAATGTACAGCACCAGTCTTTATTTGGCAGTATACAGATTAACTTATCTGGTTTTGTGGATGGGGTGCACTAACCAAGAATTGGCATTGATCAATACTTCATATCTTGGCTTTGGTTAGTATTTTTTAAAATTGTTTTAGCATAATATCTCAATTATTGTTAGTAACGAACCCATCCACATTACATAAACGTTAGGGAACACGGACAGCATGTACTCAGCCCTTGAATCAACCCTAATCAAGATCACAGCTTTTGAATCTTTCTCTTGGTCTTTATCTCACTCATACAGACACAAACTCACTGAAATATACTTGTTTCCATGCCTTCCTTGTTTTTTCCAGATTCTTACAGCACCACACACTAAACGAATAATATGAAATGTAGCTGGAAAATATTACTGCAAGGTTCAGTTCTTTCTTTGCAGGCTTAACCGTATAGTTATGTGGACCCATATGTACTAGTGACTAATTAGATACTTCATAATTAAGTTTGGCTCATGGCAGTAATATGTGCAGTTTGTCAATTTTTAAGGCTCAATTCAATTTAATTTTAAAATGCATCCAAGACGAGATCAAAAAAGAATGAAGCGTCTCAAAGCTAATTCATAAAAATCTCCTCTGAACCAAGCAAAAATAACCATTTGAAGAATTTGTTTTTATTGCAAGGTTTTATAGTTGATAGATGAGAGTGGCATATATTATTATAAGAATAAATATGATAAAGTATTTAGTAGAAATTGTCAAATATAAACACACGGGGTTAACCTTTACTCTAAAAATATAGGGTTAAAAATAAGCTTCTCCAAACTCCTAACTTTTCTGCCTTTGATTTATATTTGTTGTGCTGTTGGGGTCTTTAACCCAGACGATGTTTGCGTTCCATCAGTTTGCCGCCACAACTTGATGTGTTTGGTGTCCTGACTATTGAAGTAACAATTGTGGCTTGTACTTGTTTCACAGTTCGTGTATTCTGTTCATAAGTTGTATAGTATATTTCAGTTTCTCAAACTGTTTTTAATGAAGTGAAAGTGTCGCCCCTGAAGCATTACCATGTGGTGTACATAGAGGTACAATTAAGTTATTTTATGAAGCATATGATTATGATGTTTAAGACATTTTTCGTTACAGAAAAAACTGAAACCAAATGACAATGAAGCGTATACAAGTATAGTGTAATTAGAGTAACATATTATTACTGAGAAGTCAGGTATAGGTAATAGACTGATTCTACAAACTGTACCTATGAACTGATATGAAAATGGTGTTCTGATTTAAAAAGTATCATTTAAAAAAAAAAGGAATTAGATGGTGCACGTTGTCATACAATTTCTATAGAGAAAATTATGAAAAAAAGCATTTTCCTTTTGAGTAATGAATCAAGGGACAAAAAGGGACAAAATCTAACCAGCAGTTACTATCAGACCAGAGTAAATACATTTTTATGGGTTATGTTTCTTTGGCTTTACCATTATTAATGATTTTAGAGAAATAAAGATAAGAAAAATGCAAATATTTCTAAAATTTCTGTAAAAGCGAGTGGCTGATTGCTTTATGACATCCAGACATAATGCTTTATGGGAGACCACTTATTATACGACATCCATCAAAAATTTTGCATTTAGTAGTAAAATTGCCAGGTTTTTTTTCTGCTGATACTTATTCAATTATTTAATTTTATTTCGTTTATTTAAATCAAATATCAGCCAAGCTTCCTTGTTTGTGTTGTTATAGGACACACCATAAACACAAATTTCTATAACTAAAGTGCTCCTGTAGGTTTTTAACAAATTAGTTAAACCATTTCAGTGTCGAAAAAATTTATTTTAAAGTCACCCTGTAGTCATTTATTCGTGATTTATTCACAGATTAAAGTTAGGCATGAGTTACAAAGAACTTTTTTTATAAACATGTATTATAAATAATGGCCAGATCAAATCAGATGTAAAAAAAAATATATTGTAAAGTTTGAACTGTACTTGTATATGCAGAAATGTAATGATTCTGACACCCATGCATATGAGTTCCATAACCATCGTCTCTTTGCTGTGTTTGACCCGTATATAAGCCTAAAGAAGTAAATCAAGCAACTGGGCTGAGCTTCCGGAAATGGTTTGACCACTCAAAAAAAAAAACATTTTAAGATAAAAGAGAAGAAAAGTGTTTTACTCTCTGTGCTGGCAGGTGACTCAGTGGTTTATAAATGTAGTGTAAATTTTGTAATGATCTCACAATTTCTTTTTTAATGCTACTTTTTGGTAACTTGTTGCCAGGCTGAGTTGAACATATCAAACTGCTAAAACACATCTATGGCTTTGAAGACTTTACTCTGCTTGTTAAAACCCTACATCATCACAAAATCCTTTGTTAATATTTAATTAACTTGCACAGAATTGTTAGTAAAGCAACAGGCTCTTCTACATCTATGGACTCCAAAAGTAATAATAATAATAATCTAAATAACTTTAGTTTCTGCAGAATCGTACATTATCATGTGGTAAAGCAGTCTGCATAAGCTTTAGAAAGGCAGGACTAACATGCTAGACATAAGTATGTGTTCATGGGCTTAACTTGCATGTGTGTAGCATGGTCTCCTTGTGTTCAATAGGGAGTGTAGTGCATAATTCTACTAAAAATGTGATTTGTACCACAGGTGTTGCATGAGAAAGTACATCATTTGGTAGTATGCTTCCCATTATGTTTCCCAAAAAAAACTTGTGCAATTTCAAGTGCATTTAATACTGTTGTACTTTTTGTTCGACTGTTATTACAGTTCAATACAATGGTCAGCATCAAATTTGGATCAGTCCTGGCCCACGTGGTGCCCATGAAATTATCCAGCCAGTGTCTCCCAATCCGGTCCTCGGGGACCCACAGCTGGTCCACGTTTTTACTCCCTCTGAGCTCCCTTCCAGACAGTCCATATTTTTGCTACGGGGAGCTGGAAGGGAGCAAAAACATGAACCGTCTGTGGGTCCCTGAGGACTGGATTGGGAAGCGTTTTAGGGGCATCCTACATCACGTAGTGTTTGTGTGCCTGCGCTTCATAAAGTACCACTGCTTCTAGGGGTGCCCTACATTGCGTAGCTGTTCAGTTCCGCCAATTTGGAGGTCACAAATACTTATGGGCCACTTTACATCACATAGCTGTTGTGTACTGGCATTTCAGAAGGCTCCAGTACTTCTAGAGGTGCCTTGCATTGCATTCTCTGCCAGCGCTGTGGGGAGCGTGAGTACTTCTAGGGGAGTAAGTAAACCAAGTTCACTTTGTCTTTGTGAAATGAGCCACTAAGTCAGCACCCTCTCAGAAATAAGCACCCTAGACAGTCGCCTATGTCAACTGTAGGACTGACCAGCCCAGATACTGCTTACGATGAATAAATTACATTTAATTCACCCCAGTTTTAAAAATATTTTAAGCAAATATTCATTTTCATATTATTTCACAAGATTCCTGCAGCTTAAAATACAGATACACAGAAGAACAAGCAGTCTTAGGGAGAGACCTCACAATTTCACAATGATTAGTAATTATTAGTAAACCACCATTTTATGATGTGAAATACCATACGATACATCATGTTGCCATGTACTTATAGAAAGATTATATTAATAATAGTTATATTAAAAAGCTACCAAGGAGAAGAACAATAAGTTCAGTAATTATGAATTTAAATAGAGATGACAATAATAATTAACTAGCTTATCTACAAAGTTTGCAAGTGGAAGTGGAAATTAGCGGGAGAACATTTTAAAATTAATTTGAGAAAGCTCTTCTTTACACAGCGTGTAGTTGGAGTATGGAATAGTCTTCCTGCTAGTGTAGCGCAAGCTAAAACCCCAGGTTCCTTTAAATCTGAGCTAGATAAGATTTTAACAACTCTGAACTATTAGTTAAGTTCTCCCCAAATGAGCTTGATGGGCCGAATGGCCTCCTCTCATTTGTAAATTTCTTATGTTCTTAAGTAAAATCAGACAGTTACACATTATAAATGTACATAAATTAATACAGGTGTTTTTGTCTTTGGTTATTATACCAAGAGCTATGGGAGATGACTGACCAAGGTAGGTAGCTATAATAGGAAAATTAGTACTTGATTTGTTTTAGAAGATGATATTTATTTGGCTTTAGGGTGTATGTTGCCTCTTCTGGCCGTCGTACAAAAAAGCCCATATACTCACACAGAATAGGATATACCCACAGTGTGTGAAATACCCGTCAATATTCGGGGGGGGGGTCCCATCTCCCAATTGTTGCGCAATACTGATCTTGAGACCCCCTTAAAATTTTGCTTTTGGGGCTTTCAGGGGGGCTCATGGGTTAATCGGGGGTGTCAGACCCCCCATATTTCACACACTGCCCACAAACCTTGCCCCTGTAAAAATATGTGGGTACTGGGGAGGCCCGTTAATGCAGTGCTGCTGCTCTGCCCACATTTGTGCATTGTGAACGTCCAATGTTAATGAATAACCATGCATTCCCTCAAAGTGTATGTTTACTTAAAGGCACTTTAAGGTCGTATTTCTGCCATTAGTTTCCAAGTTTCCATAGTTTCCATGTTGATATTGATTGATATTTTTGTGAGATTTCTAAAGCAAAGATATAGGGTAAGCTGTTTTTAGTTGTATTTATTTTATTTCTCATAAAATCTCTTAAACATAGCCTGTACAATTTCAGTTAAATGGTAATTTGTATCAGTATGACAGCAATATTTAATACTTGAAGCATAAAACTTACCAAAATGTACCAAAGTACTTTTTCCTGCCAGTGAGCAAAGTTATCTGAATGATAATATATTACTTTGATATTTTATTCACAAACTCAAACAAGCAATGTGAGCAATTGCATGTTTATTTTGAATTACTACTTCATTGTTTTTGTTGACAATGTGAATTGTAAATGATTTATTCTGAATGACCTCGGTATCTCGAAATATATGTGAATTAAACACATTTTTAGGTGTTTTTATGTGATATTATGAATAATGAACAAAACCATAACTATACAGCTAATTGAAGGTATTTTGATAGAGATTAATTGTTGGATGTTGAAACGGATTAAATGTTAATTTAAATGACAAAAAGACAACAAACTAGGACACCACAAATTCGTAATAATTCAGATACAGCAGCGCAATTACAGCTAAAATTAAATGATATGGGTGAATGGACTCCAAAAACCGAGACCTAAAGTGTGAAATTTGACACTAATCCATGTAAGAAATGAAGTGTCATAAATTCAAAAATAGATGCACCTATTTGTTTTTCAGGAGACCACAGCTCACAAATATTCTTTCTAAAGTGACCAGATTCAATACAGTTCTTCATTTGGCTAATCCTTCACTGTTTGTATTTTTCATATATTAAATGCCCACCAGAATGAGGTTAATGTTTTCCTACAACAAAAACATCCAAATAAATTGTTCTAATCGTTAGATTGTTATAGGGAATTGATTTTAAATTGGAAATAGAATTAAAATGATCACGTAGCATTTAGCACGGTTTCCCATTTCATATTTTACAAAATACATTTTGATATGTACAGAAACACCTAAAAATTCATAGCATTACATGTTTCATGCTATGTCTTGTACTTAGTTAATGCCTTTATGAAATATGTATGTGGTAGGTAATAAGAATTGTGTCATTTTATCACCCAAAATTTAGTGCTCATTTCATTTAGAATTTAATAATGCACATTTAAACATAGAGGAAGTAATTTGAGCCTTTTCCTTGGGTACTTCAGTCTCAATACTGCTTTTTGGTAATTGTGAATATTTACATTTACAATAATATTTGTTAATACCGAAGAGAATATAGCTATATTTAAGATAGCTGCTGCATATTTTTTTAACAAAACCACTTTTTAGCTTACGAAATGTGCGTTTTAAGATATAGTCTTATGTTTCAGGATAGATTATGTATTTGAAACACTGTTTTGCTTGTATCATATTACTTTGGATGCACAACTTTTGTAATTGTAACTGTTTCTTTCTTGGACGCCACATTGTGCTGCTTATATTTTTCATTGTTCAAACATGTTTAGCTCTTTCACACAGGTCCTGTATAAACTAATTCACTCTGATTACAAGATGAGTTAATCTGTGTATTGCACTCACAGTCTGTCCATTTCTTAGATGTTTTGTAGTGCTGTTAGTTTTATCATTGCTGTACAATATCAAATGGAGGCAACCATATCTATTTGTGGCTGAAAGTTCATTGCCCCAAAATATCAGTATGTTGGGCATGGAGACCATCCGGTTCTTCTTAGATTTATCAGAACCTGATCAGCATACTAGTCATCGATGTGACAGTACAACCAAGCATGGTTTTAGGAACACCATCCCAAAGTCTTTTTTCAATACTTCAGAGATATCGTGTGATAAATCCACTGTAATTGGCACTAACAAAAAATATATACAAAGAAATTTATAGTGTGAAGGAATGGGCTGGATCTTGAAGAAGTACTTAATCTAAGTTGCACTGGGGCAGTATGGCCCACTTTTTATTTTATATATGTGCAGACATTTTCATTAATCGTATTTTGAAATTGTATGTGGCAATTTACATACATAGACACTGTATATGCGTTGCAAGTTGGGTAACTTTAGGTGATAATTCAGCATATTTCATTACTATTCTTCCATTGCTGGTATAACTTTGTGGCAGAATCCAGACTTGTGAATACAAAATATGTCACATTTCCTCGGCAGTGTCTTTATATGAATTGATTACATAAATTTATTCATTTAATTTTAAGTTACAGGTGTTGCATTCAGTGTTTGACTTTTTAATTAAAAAGACTGTATATTATGAATATTTTTCAGCAAGATGTTAGAAATCCCAGCAAGGGTGGGTAAAAACAACAGTGACAAGAACACACTCAGAACACACTCAGAACACACTCAGGGGTGTACTGCTCCATCAGACACTTAATAAAAAAAATGCTTAATAAGTTACACAATTTTAAGTTACGCATTCCCCCATAAACACAGTTGCACCCACCGCACTTAACCTGAGAAAGAAGGCGCGGCCGTGCAAGAAGTATAATTAATCCATCAAGCGGGGTTTTTATACCCTCAATGTTTTGGCCAACAATCAAGACATGCAACATAGACTCTTTTATTTACATTGTGAACCTAATTGAAATCCGCTGAAACCGTTTTATTATGAAAATGAAAACATAGCGTGTGTGTACTCGGGCTTATTTTTGTTCATTCTCACAACCATGAGACTCCTTTGACAAAAACAAAGTAGAGTGTTTGAATTTTGTGCTGAACAATTGGCATTATTATATTCCCATTATGTTACATTATTAATGGTCACTCACATGTGACACGCCCATATTTTGGTGTTTCTCCGCCCACGGTGTGTAAACCCCAGATTAAAGTCGATGGGAGAATACGCTTGAGTGAAAAATGCGCACAGCTATGTGCTTTCTGACTTAAGACCCTGGCAGAATTGACCCCTATCGCCTATGAACAAGAAAACTAAGCCCTACTCTGTCCCTGATTATGGACAGTGTCCTCCAATCACTGGTTATCAAACGTCATGAATGTGCCCTCTGAGTGTCTAACAAAATGTATTTTCATTGATTATTGTAACACTGAAAACAAACAGCAAGGGCTGGTTTCTGTCAATTTCCTTTTAAACTGTATAAAGCTATTTCAGTTCCTATCTAGGCTAAATACACCCAGAAGTGACAAATTTATTTGAATGTAGTTTAAGTACAGTTCTGGATTCTGCCACCGCTGTCAAAGGAAATACAATATAATGCTGAAAAATTAATTTTTAAGCTTGTTACTAATTTAGACTATGCATAGTTTTCAGATGTTTTGTATTCAAGACATATTTGGAAGCACTTATTTTAAAAATGACTAATCTTTTTTCTTTGTATTTTGTACTTTGTGGAGAAGTAATCAGTTGGCTGTAAAATGAAATTTTAAATACTTTTAATGAAAAGTGAAAAACAGTTGTTAAAGCATTTCAACTTTTACTGTGAATAAATGTATTTTACTGAGCTGACTCGTATCACATTGTTTTGTATGCAGTTTTTTCTGCAGTTACAGGAAATATAATCAAATATTTTAATATTCTTGTAATATTTTTAATTATCCTAAAGATAAAATAAATTTGATCAAATTTATTAAAATAAACAAAGGCCCTTTCTAGCTGCATGGTTACAATTTTAATGTAAACCCCTATTAAATGTTTTGCTCACAATATTTTGTATTACATAAGCAAAACAGAAGTGTCTTTGGTAACACTTAAAGCTTTATAACATCTTATATTGAAAGTCATGGCATTATATTACTGATTATAATACTTCATAAGCTTCAATGAAGTTTTCATCTATAATGCACTATAGGTACATCAATAATGCAGTACAAGAATGAAGGGTTCTTTGTACTATGTTATGAAGGTACCTACAGTGCTTCATAAATGAGAACTTCATAAATCATTCATAATGCATAAACGTGGCTATAATGTGTTATGCCTTTTTATAAATATGAATAGCCGTGTTTATAATGCTTTATGAATGCATTATAATGTATTACGAATGTGATCATAATTTTTATAGACATGGTATTCATAGAGAGTGCTACTGTACCTTTAATATTTTACTGACTGAACATAGTATTTAATAATGTAATAATAGGGGTGTACCGATATACTCAGCCCACAAGATGAGACGATACACGATATTGGGTTCATGAGAACGAGACGATATTTTAACAATACTTTAATTAAGGAAAACTTCAAAGAGGAAATATATTACCGGAAAGTAGCTTTTTATTTGATTGATTTGAAAGACAAAGATGCTAAATAATGCAGATGTTTGGTGAAATGTGTTTATCACCATCATCATATGCAGTAAAGAACAGAACAAAT
>JAODLD010000047.1:16370585-16402174 GCA_026781065.1 Mormyrops boulengeri
CCTTTAAATCAGAGCTAGATAAGATTTTAACAACTCTGAGCTATTAGTTAAGTTCTCCCCAAACGAGCTTGATGGGCGAAATGGCCTCCTCTCATTTGTAACTTTCAAATGTTCTTATGATAATTTGTGAAATATTTTTAGATTTTTAGAATCTAAGACTTTGACCTGTGCAATGCGTGGATATGGCCAAAAAAAAAGGTTGATTCTTTTATATTCGAAAACTGGTTTGACCGATTCACTAAAAAGAACTGGTTCAAAAGAACAATTTGTTCACAAATTGGACATCACTATCATTCACATGGATCGCTGTTTTTGCGTGCAAGTAATGTTTCTCGCTAAGACTGTATCGCATTGTAGCTCACATTGTGTTTTTCTTTCCGACTGAGAATCGCACATATAATGTGATTCCGTGTTGTATTGTGTTTCATCATTGGC
Organism: Mormyrops boulengeri; assembly: GCA_026781065.1. Classification (NCBI taxonomy): domain Eukaryota; kingdom Metazoa; phylum Chordata; class Actinopteri; order Osteoglossiformes; family Mormyridae; genus Mormyrops; species Mormyrops boulengeri. The sequence continues at coordinate 16,371,021 of JAODLD010000047.1, forward strand.
GTATAATACATTAATTCCCCATATGCCATATATTAATATCTGTTTCTGATATTAGTGGTACTAATTGATTTATTTTGATATAATTTGAGTGTAAAACACTTATTTTGATGATGTGATGGGGATATTTTTCTGCTCATTACGATATTACAGGGAATGCACACAAATGCAAATGTGTCACAGCTGACCATGGACTTTAGCCCTAAAGGAAGTTCAAGAGTGCCCAAGTTTCCCCCCTGATGGCCACATTCCATCAGCATCACAAAGCCAACATCCACTGTGTCCGATAAAATTTGGGAGCTGAAGGGAGGGTCCCCCTACAGTAAAGTTTATCAGGCTGGATTTGGATGTAGTTCGGTTGATAACCAACTGCCATACAATGATGGTGAAAGGCAATATGTTCAATATGTTTATCACATTACACTGAACAACAAAGATTTTGCTTCCTGAACAGTTTTGGGTATATTTTATGAATTTCGGGCTGATCACAAAAATCACCTTAAAATTTTCCGATCACATTTTGTACATAGACCTATTTTTGTGATTTGCTGTCATATACACAAATGAAGTTTTCTAGTATATTGACCATAAAGCAAGCTTGTCAGCCCAAGCATGCATTCAATACAGGTGCTATGCAAATCATCTTAGTCATGCCTGGTCACGCTTAGTCAGGGAGACACCAGCAGACAGGCTATAAAAGCAGTTGAAATACACAGAAGCTGGGCTTTACATTGAGATCGTTTGGACCCCTGTTGATGCACATGTTATTCAGGCAATAGCATAGTGAGTGTACTTAACAATAGCATTTATTTTCTTCAAGAAGATGCCGTACACCAGTCTTGTCAAAGTCGTAGCAGATGCAGTATGTTCTCTTACATAATGATCACACGATGGATTGTTACTTCTGTCTAACTGAAGTATCTGGCTTCTCTGCTAAAATAAATCTATAGAATACCTCAATCTGCCTTCAGCAAAGCCAAAAAAGGGCTGGAACCTCCTTGAGTTAGATGAAGAAGCCACAATGCCCAACCCAGGTGTGAAAAACAATACTGGTCCAGATGTTGACCCATTTATGCCTGGTTATCATCATTTAGTAATGGAGCTAGAATTAAATAACCTGATCAAGGACTGAGAGATCTTATAAGTAAAAGTATAGAATTTGCGGTCACCAGGTATGAACATTTCTGTCTTTCAGAGCCACCAAGAATAGAGGACAAACATCTTTAAGTTTCTCCATCGACTTTTATGGGTCGTTCATGGCTTTGGGTTTTATAAATGATCTGCAACAATTACAATCTTGATGCAGTCAGTGATGAACATGGTGAATTGTTTTCCCAGGACATTGCAATCATGAAAAAATAATATCAGGACAATCAGAACTGGTCAATGCAGGTCTACTGTTGTTTGACAAGAGAGGCAACTGACACTAAAATCAGCTCAGTTCAACTAACGCAATGTGTCAGCATCATTATGCAATTAAACACACTAAAAATGTTCATTTAATTTCATTCATGTTCAATTTAAGTTCATTTAATGTTTCTCCAAATTCCTAATCTGAAATTATTTCTCTGTTCATCTTGAGTTTATCGAAATTTTAGAAAGTAATATCTATTAGACTTGTTGTTGCATCTGTATTTACTAAAAAATTACTAAAAAATGCATATGAATCATCATTTAGTCAGGGAAGATGAGGGGAAATGAGGGAAAATGAGGGAGCCATTCAGAATGACGAAACATGAGTCTCAGAAAATAGGGAGAAATGTGTCCATATTTAGGACCAAGTCTAGGCATAGGCAACCCCCACCCGCCTGCAATCGGCAAAAAATCATGAGGGATGTGGGTCTGCCTAGACCCCCTGAGAAAGTAAAACCAACCCTATCCATATGAATTCTGTATAAAAAGTAAACCAATCATATAGTAGAAAACTTCTAATTCTTAATCATTAGTTTTACTGAGGCATTGCATTTTTAGAAAAGGAAACAACTTTTGTTCAAAATTATCTTGGAGAATTCAACTCAGCCCTCTCGGTATTATAATTTTAAACCAGTCAATAAATGTTTCAGAAAAACTAGAGACCAGGAAGTGGGTCTCGTCAATCTAGCATCACTATTTATGATTTATTTTTGGAAATATGTGAGTTGTTCAGTGCTACATTGCGGCACTTAATTTCTTGCCAAAAACATCACGCCAAAACAAATTTACAAGCACGTTCCACTTTAGCGCAGAGTATAAAACATGTGTACTGACTTGTAAGTAAAGATTTCATGTAAACTCAGGCTGTTGCTTGTGATACACAATATATTTTGATAGGAATCATCATAAACTGCTCAGTAAGCATCTCATGGAGTAGTTGATAGAGGTGAAGAATAATTGGTATTTGTTTAATTTCATTTTAAAATATTGCTGAATGGCTCACAGGTTTAAAATATCATAATTTCAATACTTGTTTTGTTTTATTAAAGGGACTGGTTTGCATGACACACATACAAAGGCTATTAAGAGCGAGATAAAAGCCTAAATAGCTAAAACTCTCTCCCGCTTCCTCTCACATACAGATGGTGTTCTACACACATTGAGATGATTGCACATTACTTTGGAACAGCAACAGAATTCTTTTTATTTATTCATGTTTGCACGAGGAGGTGATTACGGTATGCGTTTGAATCTTGGTTCATTTCACATTAAAAACATAAACACTTTATACATTAATTACTTAATGCCACAAAAATTAATTACAATTTTTTTACAGAGTGGGGGCAAAAAATATTTTTAAAATTTCCTATGTTTAAATATAAACATTTAAATTACCAGGTAAAACTCGATACTTTTACATTACAATTATGACATTCTTAATTAAGTCTTTGGTCATTTTCAGTTGACTTTGATGTTGTGCAATTGCACAGTTGGATACTGTTACTGAGAGTTTGCTACCAGTGGGGATCTTTGGTCTGATGTAGAGTTTTGTCTGCCATTTTCTGACACTAGAGTAAATGTACAGCTGACTTAGAAGTGTCTTTTCTTGTGTTGACATTATACAGTAAATCTATAGATGCTACAAAAAGACAATCTATCCTTTTAAATCACTGAAGAATACAGCACTGTAAGCTACACTGTAAGTTTCTGCTCATGAAATACTAAATCAAACTCACAAACATTTCTCTGCTCTCAGTTTTCTCTCTAATTAAGTTGTGCTCATGCTTTGGTTATTTGTATGTTTCTCTAAAGAAATCCAACTTGCATTATTTTAGCTCCCAATAACATCAGGCATGCGTGTACTTTACATTAGTGAATAAAGTAATTCCCTTTACTTTATGGACAATATGAGTAGTCCAACCTCACCTAAAGAGCAAACATGCGTAATGACTCCCCTACCAACAACACAGGATAGCACGAAATTATGCCCAAGTGTTTCAAATTTGGATCTATTACATATCGATAAAGGGAAATTCTATTGCACTCCTACAGTACTTAATGTTCCTCTGGAACACCTCAGCACAATGGGTGCCAGGGCTTTCAGCTCCTAAATGATGGAATTCCCTCCCTCTCCACATCCATCAGTTGGAGTCATATTTTATATTGTTGTTTTATCTGTTTACTATGTTATATATTTTCTGTTAAGTGACTTTGAATGTCAAATTAAATGTATTATTATTATCATTATAATTATTATTATAAAAAAAACAAACAAAATGAGATTACCAATATATTTAGAAAAAAACGGTGGTTAGTACCAGGATTACACTTACAATAAATGTTAAATTGAAGGTCAATTTTTGTAGGCACAGCACACATACAGCATATCTGGTAAGACCTCTTTTTCGCATCACCATATGCAGCATAGTGAATATGGTGGGTGTGACATTAAAGCCCCACTTAACAACATTCGCTCTCTTCATTGTGCTAGTCACTGCAAAAAAATGCTTCCACTGTGTGGAAATATCGCCAGCATTTGCATTTGTGTGTGTCTTGTTGCAATGATTCTTATACCAGTTTGAATGGTCTAATAATAATGTGTAGAGCCCTGTGATTTCTGCAGTTTAGAAAACATGGACAAAATGGAGGAATCCAGCTATAAAAATGAAGCTGATCTCATGGAATTTAATGGGTTTATAATTTCATCAAAAGCCTTCAAAATGACTGTGAATATCAGCTATCCACTTTGGATACATCTGATCAAGTAAACTAGCTAGCTACCTATGCCTGTTTTTAGAATAATGTTTTCTATTCATATATATTTGATCTTAAATAGTGACAGCAGCCTTGTCGGTGATGAAGAGCACATGAAATAAAATGTAGGTCTAAACAGTGAAGTGGTTTTCAAAGATCGTACTATCTTCTTTGAAACTGGTAAGGGTGCTCTTGCAGTGAGTGATGTTACAATGTTTGATGTCTGCCTCCAATTGCTTTCTTAATGTTATCTTATATTGTTTTGTTGTCTTAGAGAATACTTCCAGAAGTAAAAATAATCTTATTGATATTTCTTTTACATTGTATTAATGCACATCTGGCATTCAGGAAATCCAAAAATAACAGAAAGTAATCAGGTTATGTTATGTTAAATATTGTGATTCTTGGATTAGATAACTTTTAACAGGTATTTGTCTGGAAATACATTTCTAAAGTAATTCTCCCAATTCTGTCACCTATGAATATACAGTTGAGCTGGATTAGGAGGAGACACTATCATGCATAAGAACAATGAAAAGGTTCCTTAAAATACATCCCCATGGACTACATATTCCCGGAGAATCTCTTCTATAGATTTTTATGACATTTGTTTGGATCCTGGTAATAAGAGGTACAGTGTTAAAGGTCAAGGTGATTTATTGCTGTAGCCATGCTTTCCCTATAATTACAAGGGAATGCAAAGCAGACATTCAGGCAGACAGCCTACAAATACGGCAAAGACAGCAGTGCACCCACCTCCTCATCCACCCCCCACCCATAGTTCACAAAAAACATTCCCACACGAGCAACACTCTGAATTCCTTCAGGAAACAGCTGGCTTAGGCACCTGGAGGGATGGAAATCAAAGTTAAGACACGCATGGGGCAAGAATGTATCCTAGAACTTCAAAATATACAAATATATGCGTAAACTAGGGCCGCTTGAATAATCAGTATTATTCTGGTAAATATTGAGATCACAGTTATTTAACATGATTACTCATTGACTTTGGAAATGTCGTGCATTTACTGAACTTTAAAAACACTTTTGAAAAGTGGATTTCCTGGAAATCTAAATGAAATTCAACTGAGTGACAAATAAAAATAGGCTTGAAAGGGCTGCTCTGGATTTATGACTCAAGACAATATTCATTGCAAAGCAATCTTACAAAAAAAAATGCGTCACAATAATTGTTTTATCTCTATTTTCTTTTGATAATCATTGGACGCAAAAAACAATGTTGAAATTAAAATTTGATTCATTGTCCAGTCCTAGTGTATACATATACATATAGAGTGACACATAAAGAGTACACAACTAGGGGATTAAATTGTGATGAAGACTATGACTGTTCTAGTTTATGATGCGTTTAGGACTTAAAAGAATCCATGAGAAATTCCATCATAGAGCTGTTTCTTTATGATTAGGTGTGTTCCATTTTATATATTAAATATAATGCACAGTACAAAACAACTTGTTTAGTAGTGATATAGTATAAGCATTAAAACATTTCAGAAGTGGCCATCTCAGCATTTTGGAATGATCTAATCACACCAGTAACCTGTGATTTTGTTTAGACCTACTAGGTTAGCAAATGTGGTGTATTCTGTATGATTTATGAATGACTCATGTAGCAGAGGGAGTAAAACTCATGAGTAATGACTTTTATGTAGTGAACTTCATAATACTGACACTTGAAAAGTATATTATTTCAACCAAGGATTTGAGAAACTGCACTTAGTACGAAAAGGCTGAAAGTTTGTTACCCCAATTTTTTAAAAACAAACAAATCTTTAGTAACATTATGGAAAGGAGCAAAGATCATTAAAAAATTATCATTCTTGCTAAAAGATATTTATAAACACATATACAATATTACTGTAATAAGCACAAACTGTTAAATTGTCTAAGTAATTAAACAAATTATCGACATATATCACGTTCATTTATGAAAAGGTATTCTTATATATAATTTACATCATTTTAAGTATAATGCATTTTTTAGCAAAGTACTTTTAAAACATGCTGTATATTTCACCACTTCACCTAAAATATCTGTGTTTGCCTGTGTAGTGCCTTCTTTAACACTGTACAGAACTGTGCGTATAAATTAAGACACGTTTAAGACTTTTTACCTTCAGTATCACCAGGGCCTGCTGTGTTCCAGAGGAAGATAAGCAACGTAGAGAAAACAATATTGGAATAGAGCAGAGAAGCAAAGTAGTACCTCAAGAGTCGGCAAAATAAACAGAGATCCTAAAAAGAAAGTGTCGCTTCCATAAAGGCTTCCAAGGGACAGAGGTGGAGTTCACCAGCAGGAATCGTTTCTTGCTGTGACTAAATTCATTACCTGTCTTCACTGTACCTTTTCTTCTCCTGAAACCCCGCCTTTCCTGCAGTCATAGTGGATTAACCCCTTTCGACATTGTAGATTTTACACCAAAGTTTATCAAAAATGATATGGAAATAATATACCTCAAGTCAAACATTTAAATGGTTTTACTTTGGTATGTGCAAGCAATGGCCAATATGGGCTGAATAAAACTGAAAATGAGTATTCTTTGCTACTAAATAATACACTATTAAAACATACTGCAAGTACAAAGACTCAGACCAGAGTCACTAAAAAGACATGGGAAACATTTTTTTTTATTATTTGTGTGAATTTTAAGTATTTATGAATTGGTATTATGAATTATGGAAATTGTTACTTGTGATTCATCATAGTAGATCAGGGTTCATGAAACCATAGTACAACTTACATAGTGCAATTGTCTTGTAGAATATATAATAATATGACATATTTTTTAACACAGGAATTCCTGAAACTAATTAAAATTTCTCTGAATTTCTATCTACTTGCAGCTTGCAATAAACCGTATAATAAATGAAACTTGTCGTATAAAATTTTGCATCTTGTGTATTCCCATGAGTACACCACTCCCCTTTCACACACAAAACAAAAGCAGATACACCTCCTGGCCTCAAAAAAAGTCACAGTTTGAATTTAAATCAGCAAGAACTTCTGAGCCAATGTTTGGATCATTATTACAGCTCAGCAACATTATGCAGCAGTGAAGCGAAGTCGGCTAAATGGCCAGATTATTATATCAATGATTTTTTTCCCTCATGGCATAGGCACATTCCAGGACGATAGTGCCGAGACTGACCGAGCTCGAATGTCCAAGAGTGGTTTAGGGAGTAGGAGGAATCATTTTCACAATGAATTGGCCGCCACACTCTTGGCTTTAACCCCACTGAAAGTCTTTGGGATGTGCTGAAGAAGACTTTGCAGAATGGTTCAACTCACTTATCATCAATACAAGATCTTAATGAGAAATTAATGAAAAACTGGATGAGAAAAAATGTTTAGATGTTGCATAAGCACGTGGAAACAATGCACTGACGAACGTACACTATATGTACACTATAATCACTTTTTTTTGCAAGGCAGTGTATTATTATTATCCCATAATATTATTTATACCCAAATAATTATATAAGGATAAACTTTCAGGTTTTTTAATCGTGTAATTCTAGCAATTATGTTTGCCTGTTTCTGCAACCATGGGACAACAGTTATTATAAGCCAAAAAGAAACAACTACTTTGAATATTTTTGCATTCATAGCTTTATTTTAGGAGATAAAAATGTATGCTTTGAGAAAAATAAACCACTTTTGCTCAAAATAAATGGGCCTTGCTTAGTTATTCAACAGATTTTTTTCTTGGAAAAATAAAAAAACAACTTTGGCTCCATTATAACCTCATGGGACCACCATTGTATATGTGGTCCACTGTTGACAGAAACATCATCATGCAGAACATGACTGTATATTGTTTTATTTGAGCGGGGGTTAACTTTTGTTTTAAGTTGCAGTCTTTGTATAGATACTCATTGAACTGTGAAGAATGTAAGAAATTTAAAGATTTCTCCCAATTTGGAAAAGGTAAAGAACATAATGCATACTACAGATTAAAGAAGTGAAAAGGCCTGCGATCTGGAGACCATGACTACCTTATCTGGTTTCTGGAGACAAGGTATTTGGAAGGGGTTAAGTGCAACAGTGTCATCTCTGGATATGGTCACAATAGCAATGTCTGGGGACTGGTGGTGGTCTATAATCTCAGGGCTGGATGGAGAAGAGAGAGAGCAAAACAATGATTAGGTTTTTTATTGCATGTTTATTGTATGAACAACTGAAGTACAGTTTGATGAGGACAGTGCAGACTAACCCATAGGGCAGTAGAAGATAGAAAACAGAAGATAAATGCATCCGAGAGAGAGAATCTGAAAGACTTATTGCAAAGTCATGGCTCTGCACTTCTGTCTGTCACACGTGCAGCACACACTTCATGAAGGAATGTTGAACATAGGCAGAGCTTAAGCAGAATTCTTCAATAAGATAGGAGTTCATATTAGCAAGTGTTGCTCATTCTAATTAACCTCTAATTTAATCTTAATAAGAAAACAACAACATAACTAGTATCTTGTAGAAGTACAACCCAAGAAAGTGTGGCAGAGAAACGTCAACAAAATACAGCTTCATAGAGTGAGGAGCAGCATTGAGTTCCACTTAGAGCCACAGAGAGGCACATTAACATGGTCAGACTATTATTTTCTACGATGGTGTAGTTATTGACTGGGGGGGGAGCAAAGTTGTTGACAGGGAGGGTGTTAAAATAATATTGAAGAAGGTTAGTTGTGGCCCCCTTTTTAGTGGATGCTCAGGTAAATGAAAGCATTAAAGCATCCCTGATTCCACAGCAATTAAGTGTAAGTAGAGAAGTATGGGGCTGATATCATCATTAATTTTCATTCTAGGAAGATTACTAGGCACTATTTTGTACAAGGAAAGAATTGAAAAGTGATGCTTTTATAGGCCGGAGTGGTGGCTCTCAGGCTAGGGATCCGTGCCAGTAATTGGAAGGTTGCTGGTTTAAATCCTGTGAATTCCTGGAGTGTTTCTACTTTGTTGGACCCTTGAACAAAGCCCTTAACCTGCAATTGCTTTGTCATGGGTATGAAGTTAATCTACATGCAGCCCTGCAAGCAGGTCCTCTAGCTGACTGGGGGAAAAACCTGGGCGTCCGTGGCAGGATTGGCACTCCAGCCACCAGGAAAAAAAAGAAAACTCACACTGGTCCATTTGGACTAGTGTGGTGCTGAGGTATCACCAGCCACACGGCTGCACTCAGGTTCTCATCCCTGAGGTGGTTTGTCATGTAATCAGTGCATGCTTCTTACGTCCTTCTCCTCCTTGACAGTAGCTGCTTAATATTTTACACAAGCTTAACAATAAACTAATGAAGACCAACTCTGCTGCAGCATACAGAGATTGTATCTGGTTATATTAAGCAAGGGATTCAGAAAGTATTCAGTCCCCTTCACTTACAGTAGATATTAAAGGTGTACACACCCCTGTTAAAATACCTTGTTTTGTGATTTTTAAAAAATGAGATCACAATAAATCATTTAAAAACTTTTCCCACCTTTAATGTGACTTATAACCTGTACAATTTAATTGAAACACAAATCTGTTAGGGGGGAAAATATAAAAAATAAAAAACATGCAATAAGCTGGTTGCATAAATGTACACACCCATAAACTTTTGATTTAATTACAGCATTCAGTCTTTTTGGGTAGGAGTCTATCAGCATGACACATCCTGACGTGGCAGCATTTGGCCACTCTTCCTTGCAAAAGCTCCCCAAATCTGTTAGATTGCAAGGGCATCTCTTGCACACAGCCCTCTTCAGGCGACCCCACAGGTTTTCAGTTTCATTTAGGTCTGGGCTCTGGTTGGGCCATTCCAAAACTTTAATTCTCTTCTTGTGAAGGCATTCTTTTGTTGATTTGGATGTATGCTTGGGGTCGTCGGTATGCTGAAAGGTGGAATCCTCCTCATTCGCGACGGGTTCTGGAACCTAACCTCGCCAATGTCCGAGGTCTGACTGCACTTCGTTCAAAAGCCTACCAAATAATAATTTTTGTTAATGAATTTTCTGTTTTTTTAAATAAAACTTAGAAAAGAAAAACACAATATAGTGTGGCGATGGGTGGACCGAGGCATCGTGGGAGCAGAGAGAGACATGGAGACTTGCTTACCGGGGAAATCACTCTCTTTATTAACGGTCCTTAACCCTTGTATTGTTGTTGTTAATGTTAATAGTTGTGTTCCCCTATTGTCGCGCCTGTGTTTGCCCATGTCTTGTGTGTACCTGGTCCGATCCTCTCGTGTATTTAGCATGTGTAAATCTTCCACCGTGTGTGCATCTTGCAGTTCGGCGTCTTACAACCTTGTGTTTCCTGTCTGTGTATTTGGGTTTGGTGCTCGTTGGCTGCCTGTTGTGGTCCTCCTATTTACAATTGCACATAGGGCATGCTGGGACATGCGCCCCGCCAGTGCTACACTAGTATAAAAAAGGAATCTGTTCGTCGACCAAATTTTGTAGGCGAACCAATGCATTTTTTTCACAAGAATTTTTTTCACAAAATTTTTGGTTGCGAACCAAATTGTTCGTAGACCACAGCTTTCTGCTGTTATATAATTTAACCATGATGCTGGGTTAATTTTCCATTGGGACTGGGTTGTTATGTTTTCTACTGTTATTAAATGCACATTATCACCATTTTTAATGGAAAAATAAACAAATAAATCATTATTAAATATTATCACTTGCCATATACTAAATGTTGTTGTAAATATTTGTTGCTGTTGACAGAAATAAGTTTCAGAATATATAGCATACCAGAAAACTCAGTCCACTTTGGTGTCAATCTGTCAGGGATTATTCCACGATAATTACTTGCTGGCAATATTGCTCCTTACCTGGCTCACAGTAACTAATGTTAGCTACTTGACATTAAGGTGAAAGACGTAAAATTAAAGCTAATATTATTATTATAAATAATAATAATGTTTTATTATAAATAATATTATACAATGTATTTTTTATTGTTATTGCATGAATGTACAATGAAATTAGGTGTGTATGCTGAAATAGATTCAACACAACACTAGCATAGCTCTGCATATTAAGCTACACACATATACAAAGTAAAATCACAAGCAATGCGGGGCAATAAATCTTGAGTGTTTCTGTATGCAGACATATATACAAGGTGGGCGTATATAAATAGTATTGAAGTGGTCCTGTTTATAATAATGACAATGAGTCCCCAGAATATTGCACTTATATCCCATTGATGCCCTAGGTGACAGTGAAAGACATGAGACCCGGGGGATACACTTAATACCTTGATGAAAAACAATCTTTAGTAGATCTTACTGGTTATATTTTCACTGAAGTTACAATTACGCTACTCGACAGAAACGCTAACAAAACAAACAAAATGTAACGAGAGACCAAAGCCGCTGCATCTGTGCGTTCCGCCATCTTGATAGAATACAGTGAATTAAAAGGTCTCTTTCTTACATCAATGCCACATCAACTGTTCGAGGTATATTTTATCTTCAATAGTTCCAAGGAAGGTTTTTTTTCTGTTTTATGTGGTGTACAAGAACAGGGGTTCCCACGACAACGGGGGTACAGTTACCCAAGTCCTGGGTCAAAAACATCAAAAACGTTTGGTTAGAAAATGCCTCATATTATAGGGTGTAGCTTCACAATTACTGCCGTGCTATGTTAATGGTATAAATATTTTAGCAACTGTATTTAAATATTTATACCATTAACATAGCATGGCAGTATGATGAGGGGAAATTAAACTCAATTTTACTTTTTACTTAGTTGTTTCAGTAATATATTAGAATATTTATTTACCTTGTATTATCTTGAATTGGTGTTTCAACTTGTTGACTATTCTCTTACTGTTTTGGAGCAACTGTAACCATATAATTTCCTTAGGGCTTAATAAAGTATTTTGATTGATTGATTGATTGATTGATTTTTGTAAATTACTTGTACACTTCGCATTAATCAGTATTAGTTCCTTCAGGAGCTCATTTCTGCTGCATTTAACAGTAAATGAGCTCTTCAGCTCATGAAATTCCTACATGCATTACCTGCTTCTCCATGCATCCTATAATCACAGGTACAGTTGAGAATTTATAGCTCTTGCTTGTGGCTAATGTCGGTGTCATATCAGAAAACACAAAATGGAGAACCCATTTTCCTTGTGGTATTCATTCAAATAATAAAGCTTTTTAGTATATTACCAACTCAGTTGATAGCACTATTTCCTCTCATGTTGCACCTCTGCGGAGTGTGTGAATTTCCATGTTCCCCTGTATTTTGTTGGCTTCCACAGCTGTGCATGTATGGAGTTTGCATGCTTTCCCTGTGTTCTGTAGGCCTCTTCTGTTGTGTGTGTGTATGTGTGTGTATGTGTGTGTGTGTATGTGTGTGTGTGAGTGTGTGTGGAGTTTTCATGCCCTCCTTGTGTTCTGTAGGCTTTCTTAGGATTTACTGGTTTCCTCCTACCATCTAAAGACATGCAGTGAGGCTGAATACCATGTATAAATTCCCTGTAGTGTGTGATTGTCTGCATATCTGCCCAGGGATAGACTGGCATCCCATCTAGCATATTGCTATAACTTAAATTTAGTTCTTCATTTCAGTTAGCTTAGCTAAAATAATCAGTTTGGCAGCAATTTATACATTTTAAAATGTACTGTATGTCATAAAAAATAGTTTTATCTTTTCCTGATTGAATGATTTTTTTCCCAATTTGTACAGGCCATACAAACATTTTAAATACTCACATTTGACAAGTTTATCAACTGTTAAATCATATTAGACAAATTAGTCCTCTCTAATTTATGGAACATGATTTACATCTTTTACCTTATACTCATGGATCATACACTGCCACTTGTGTGAGGCAAAAAATTCAAAGTGTGGTAACTCCTGAGCCAAACACCTTGACACCATACTGGCCCACTCCTCTGCCAACAACAAACAAGAGCATGAGAACACAGTCGCTTATTTCATGTTAGTCCTGCTTATTTAAAGAAATGTTAAAACAGTACAAAGACTAGCCCGGCATCCCATGAGGGCGTTTTGCCTGATCGGAGCTCCTTCATGTCACAACATGCTGGGAGGTGCACCTTCTAACAAAGGCAACAGAGTTGAAGATGAGTGCAGGTATTTCTGCGCAGAAGCTTTCTACTTCCATTTATAACAAATTTTAGCTTCGTTTCCCCAGTACTTTATGCATGTGATCAATCAATGTACTTTTAGTTTTGTTTTGTTCAAGCGAGATGTTTCATCACCAGTGACCATCTCATATCTGTTTTAAAATAAAGTTATACACATAAAGGCTTGGAACGCTTGCTTAGTTCAGTAAAAATGTTTATTGGTTTCATAATAAAAGTCCAAGTCGATGTTTAACATATCTGCACATATGTTTGGTGCTTTATGTTATTGCAATGAGCAGCTATTTTAACACCATAATTTTGGTTTAAATTTATTACTACTTGAATGTTTTACTTAAAAATACTGTTTTCTTTATTATGTGATATATGTGTGTGTGTGTATATATATAAACAAATCAATAAAGTACTGATATCTGTTATAGAACCAATAAATATGCAATATTTTTTACCAAACTTTGCAAGTGTCCCAAGATTTTCTGTGAGCATTGTATATCTATATATCTATTCTTTGATCTCTTGTCTTTTTAAGGTATAAAATTAAAATGCATTGTTTGTGTGAATTTGACAGCAATACTAGATATTCTGAGTAAACCCCATTAGGAAATGATTTAATACAGAGAAACACTAATTATAGTGAATAAGGCAACATAAAAGGACACTTAGTGAGGGTATGAAAGGTGCCGTTTAGATGTGAGAGAGGTGAGAGGTGGAAATGAACATTCTGACTCATAGGATTAAGCGATTGAATATGGACCACACACACTGCCTAAATGATGTTTACCTAGATCTTAAAAAGTGGGAATATTTCCTTTTGGATAAAATGTCTAAAACACCAAAACAAACTGAAATTACATTTAATTACAGTACATTTACATAAATTACAGAGGAAGCTAACAAATTCTTAAAATGTGTTTAATCAGTTTCGGCAGCAGGTTTCACATTTTAGATATTTTTCACAAATGCTTTCTGGAAAATGTTTGTGTTATTTGCTTTTGTGCTTCTATGGAGAGGCGGAAAAAAATAAGACAATGAACAATGAAAACTGGAAGAGTAAAGGGTTTTGGTGTCACACACATAAACATAACATCAAGTGGCATCAACCATCCAGTAGGCCACGTAACATGATTCTGATATTTCCCAGCAATTCACTTGTACTGTACGTTCATAGTGATTAATATTGTTGACATTTTCATATTGTGAAACACTGTCACTGTGAGAGATGGATGGATTATGTAAAGATGAAAATCAGTGCTTAAATGTGAAAGAAAATGCTGTTTCTTTTAATGATGTCAGACGTGACTGTTTCTAGGACAAATGTGCAACAATGTTAAAACAAGGATGCATGAACTAAATAACATTAATAACACAGTTAAAACTAAACTGAACCATATGTAACAATTAAACAAGTGCTCTCTTTTACTCTCCCTCAACCTCGTTTCATATAGAGAGTATCCTTTCTGTTTACTTTAATAAAAGGTGGGTGGCCTACTTCAATAAAGAGAGATTAAGACAACTAACCTTCCAAACTACTTACCTTTACGAGGATCTAATTCCACTCATTGATTTCACACGCAAGTGTCAAAGCGTGCGGTCAAAAACATATTTTGCCTCAGCAAATTGTCACACAAGAATATTTTTTTGTCGTTTTTGTTATCTGAAATAGCAAAATGTTACATCAAAATCATACTACTACTCATCTAAGATGGAAGGTTTACATTCAGAAACACTAAAAACTCTCCTTTTAATTTTCATCATGAAAGAAAATTTTTAGTGTCAAAAAATAAAATGGAAATTTAAATGATAAAATGGAAACAGTCTCCACTTTGTCATTTAGTTTTCAACGTCCCATATTTATGTTTCATCTGTCATAAATGTATATCTTTGTATTTGTTAATATTTATTTTTTCTTGTTTTCGTGAAATTCAAATAATTACTTTACTTGAAAAAACAAGCTAAACTTGATGCATAACCAAAAAAAAAATTAATCATTTGTCAGTTGCAGTTTCTTGAAGAGAAGTTTATATTATATATGCGACACATAATTACTGTGTCATGATTCTTTTGTGCAAATGCACATCCTGCGCCATGTCTGGTAGTCTTTGCCGTTTTCTGTTTACGGGGTAATTCAGTATTAAGATCTATCCATCCATTTTCTGTAACCGCTTAGCCTATTCATGGTTGCGGATGGTCCGGAGTCTGTATCTATTGTTAATTTTTCTCTACAAATGTATTCTTTCAATATATGACTAATGCATCCATATATATTCTATTAATAAATAGCAATTTTATAAAATCGTAGTATGTCTTGTTTTTCAAAACACGAGTATGAAGGGCTGTATTCTACAGTACCATCCAAGACCCTAAGTCAAAAAAGTAAAAAAAACAAAAAAAACGAATGTGCTTAAAGTTTCACATTTGCAGCGCATACCCCCAAAAGGAGAGCCGAGGGTTCATGCACAAAAAGCCGTGCATTATACAATATTAAAGTACAGCTGCGAAGGCGAAAAATCACTCGACGTAAAGCAGAGAGAGACTTAAAAGACGTGTAATGTACGGCTTGAAGTGCATTGACCTGCTTATACTGTACCACAATTACCATACATTAACGCGTTTATACTTGAAGATGGTAATGCAGCATACCACAATATTTACTTCTGGTGACACTGTATCTTGGGGATTTCAAAATACTGGAATAGGATGTTCATTTTTTTAAAAATATGTTTTATGTTGTAATGACTGGATATATGCACATCCAAGGGACTGCTCTGCAAATTTCATTGCGCAAGGAAATTTGGAATAACAATAAAGTCAATATATTCCATTCTACATGAGTGGGCTAACATTTTGTGTGCTGGGAACAGGCGAAACACAAACGTAAGCACATTTTCTTGATGAACTCTTAACATGGGTGCGCCGGGTGGTTGAGTCACTTCAGTTGGTGGAAAACAAAGTTAACAGAAAAAAAATAATTAAGCTTGTGGAAGCAAGAAATTAGAGTGAGTTACATATATGTAAAAACTGTAAAATATTACTGCAAAGCATTGCATATATAACATCGGTCTTCAAAATTGTCTTAATGTTGGTAATGAAATGTGTCACGATGCCGGGGTATGGTGCAGGCGAAAAAAGAAGGTGACAATCCTATTATGGCTCCAAGAAACACAGGATTTATTTAACAAAGCAGTAATACAAAAAAAACTCACAAGGGGGAACTAAACTTCACAAAAAATAAACAACTTAAAAGAAAACCAGTAAGCTAACATACAAAAGGAAACGGGCAACAGAAGGACCAGACCTGCGGGGAAACGGGCAACAAAAGGACCAGACCTGCGGGGAAACGGGCAACAGAAGGACCAGACCTGCGGGGAAACGGATGTCAGACAGCAACATCAAACCTAAGCTCAAACCTAAGCTCAAACCTAAGCTCAAACCTAAGACAATGACCAACTGGGCAAAGGAGCTAAGGCAAGAACTTTAATACGCCTAGAAAAGCAGAGCCAACAAGGAACAGCTGTAAGACATAATTAATTAACTAATCAACTGAGGCAGAACAACGAGAAACAGCTGTGAATAGTAACACTAAATAAACACAGAACCATAAACTACCATAAACTACGAAGGAGAGGCTGGGCTGAGTGGCGTCACATCAGGAGGTGGAAGCGAGTCAAGAGGACACCTGGAAGCTGCGGGACGGGGACTGGAGGGCGATGAGGGGACTGAAAGATGGGAGCTGCAGGTCGACGAGGGACCTGGGTCTGGGCCACTTGCCGGACTGTGTCCCCATTTCCCCTCTTTGGAAGAAAGAGAACCAACCTGGCCCTTTGCTGGGCCTCCACCATTGCCATAAAAGGTACCCCTGGAGTGGGACCCAGGGCTAGATCCAGGGGGTCCCATTCCAAGTCCTCTGGAGGAGATTCCTCGAGATCCATCCCCACTAAGAACTAAGACTGAGAGGGGGGAAAGGTAGAATGGCCAGTGATGCCTGCTGGCCAAATGAAGAAGGGTTACAGAGGATGGGGTCGGACAGTACAGACCCTGACACTAATGTAAGTAATGCATCAAATGCATCTGACCTCCCTAACGGAACAACTGGCCCCAGTCTGGCCTGCCCAGTTGAAATAGACTAGCCATTGCATGTTGGATGTTTCCAGCGACATATCCAAGGTCAGTATAACAGAGCTGACAGACTGTCTTGGACTTATCAACTTCTATCTCATGTTTTTGCTATAATTTATCGGGACACCAAAATGTTAACAAACTGTATTGACTGTAACCAACTAGCCATAACCAACTCGAAACCACAATCGGCATGTTTTTTTTGTTGAACATCTACTTGTGAATTTAGCTTCCACTTCTAAAGAAATATATAAATTCATTTCATTGTATATTCATAACCAAAAAGAATGTAAATGAACAGCACATGACAATTATGTACCATTACAGCCCTACCCAGGAAGTTGGGATTATCCTTTGCAGACCTGCACTAAACCTCTCCTCTTCCCACCCCTCCCCCCACTGACAAGGATGAAAACAGTAGCGAGGTATCATAAAATACAGTAAAATCTGGGTATAATCTGGTTGCTTTGATTCCTTGGGACTAAACTCAGCCAATTTTCCACAAGGATCCAGTGAATCAGATAAAATGGCAGATAAAAGTAGATGATTAATAATCCATCAACCCAGTGGACAGATTTTGTTCAATTCTATATCCTCAGAGAGATCTTTGTCTATCACTGTCCAGTTTTATCTAAAAAGAGAATTTTGAAGAAAAATGTTTACTACAAAGTTCACATTTGTAAACTTTATGTAACTGCAAAGTTTGGGTTTCACTGTTGTTAAATAAGCCTTGGTTGGGCCAAAAATTCATTGGTTGTCTTTAACACTTTCAGTGGCTGAGTCTAACGCTTCTGCTCTGTGAGAATGACAAAAAATAAGCATAGTAGGCTAATGCATCATACTTCGATTTCAAAATAAAACTATTTCTGTGGATTTCAGTTAGGTTCACAAGCTAAATTAAAATTTTCCACATTTTCCTTGTTGCCAAAATTTTTGATAGTGTAACCCCCTTTTCTTGCTTGATTAATTAAACTTACTGTATAGCCACGCCTGTCACAGGCAGACAAGGATAGACTCCTCACAGGATGTGTAAGACAAACGGGTTTATTACCAGGAACCAAAGCTTGTACAATGAACAGCATAAACAGGAGTGCAATCAAAATTCCAAGGCAGATGAACAAAGGTACAGAAACCACAGGCATATGCAAAGTCTTAAACAGGATATGCTGATACAGGAGCAAGCAGAGCAATCAGGCGAAAGGGCTTGGCGGAATCAGAAACGCAACAAGGCAGGACTAGCGTAAACACTGAAATGCAGGAAGAAATACTGACAATCTCACAAGAAAGGGCTGGAACAAAGCACAAAGTCTGTAGAACAAGGTTAAATACGGCAAGTGCAACAAGACACAGCTGGGCAAAATGAAACAATCAGGGTAAAAGAGGGAACAGAAACAGGTTGGTATCAATATGGTGAAGTGGGCACAAGGGATTATGGGATCTTGGGTCCACCATACTCAGACTATACTATACTCAACTCCATCATTTTCAGGTTACACACATGTTACAAATGGGAGAATACGTGTAACTCAAAACAGCATAACTTTTTTTATCACTTTTATAATTAATGTGCGTGATGGTAGAATAGAGCCCTATGTTCTAAGTTTTAGGAAGGTACCCGCTTTGGGATTTTTAAAGAAAAAAATAATTTCTATTGCTGTCTTCTAGCCATTTATCCAGCACAGATTCATGGAAATTCTTTTGTAATTGTTTTATAAGTTGTCTCCTTTTGACCTTTTTGAATGTCTGTGGCTCAGCTCTTTATTTCACCTCCACCACCAGGGATGTTTCATAACTAAAAGGATGTTACCATATGTTTGGATTTTGCTTCTTCTTATGGTATTTGTGAGGGATTCCCCCAACAGTTATATGATGTCTCTAAATTTCCCATTGTGTTTGTGTGTGAGACTGTGGCCTGTGACAGACTGACATTCCATACAAGTCATCTTTTACCTTCTATCCTTTACTAAATTGGATAGGCTCCCCAGCTGACTACAACTCTGTATAGGCAGTCCCTGGGTTAACACGTTCAACGTACGGACAAAGTCTACCTACAGTGGCAAGAAAAAGTATGTGAATCTTTTGGAATTTCATGGTTTTCTGCATTAATTTGTCATAAAATGTGATCTAGTCTTCATGTAAGTCAAAGTTATTGACAAATATGATGTGGGTATAATAATAACACAAAAACAATTCTGATCTCTCGTGTCTTTATTGAGAACAACAATAACAAACTCATAGTGCTAGTGGAAAAAGTAAGTGAACCCTTGGAATTAACTGGTTGACACCCCCCCGGCAGCAATAACCTCAAACAGGTGCTTTCTGTAGCTGTGGATCAGACCTGCACATCGTTCAGGTGGAATTCTGGCCCATTCTTCCTTTAGCTCTGTCATATTCTTTGGACGTCTCTCGTATGGCTCTCTTCTAGTCATTCCATAACATCTCGGTTATGGGTTGAGGTCTGGGTTCTGACTTGGCCACTCCAAGAGGTGGGTTTTGTTTTTCTGAAGCCATTCTCTTGTGGACTTGCTCCGGTGTTTTGGGTCATTATCCTGTTGCATCACCCAACTTCTACAAAGTTTCAGCTGGCGTACAGACATTCTCACATTATCCTGAAGATTTTTTTGATACACTTGGGAATTCATCTTCCCCTCAATGACTGCAAGCTGGCCAGGCCCTGGTGCAGCAAAGCAGGCCCAAATCATAACGTTTCCTGCACCTCACTTTACGGTTGGGACGATGTTTTCATGATGTTATGCAGTGCCCGTTTTACACCAGATGTAGTGCTGCGTGTTCTTTCCAAGTAGTTCAATATTATCAATTTCATCAGTCCACAAAACATTTTGCCAGTACCGCTGTGGAGTGTCAATATGCTCTTTCGCAAACGTCAGGCATGCAACAATGTTCTTGTTAGTAAGCAGTGGCGTCCTTTGTGGTGTCCTGCCATAGACACCCTTCTTGTTTAATGTTTTACGTGCTGTAGACTCATGAACACAGATGTTAGCCAGTTCCAATGACGCCTTCAAATCTTTGGCTGTCACTTGGGGTTGTTTCTTTACCTCATTGATGAGTCTTTGTTGTGCTCTTGGGGTCATTTTGACTGGGTACCCACTTCTTGGTAGAGTAGCCACACTCCCAAAGTGTCTCCATTTGTAGATTGTTTGCCTAACTGTAGACTGGTGAGTTTCTAAAGTCTTTGAAGTCACTTTGTAACCCTTTCCAGCTTCATGTAAATCAACAATTCTTTATCATAGATCCTCTGAAAGATCTTTTTGGTGAGGCATGGGTCACATAAGCGTATTCTTCTTGTGCGGAGCAAACTCAAAAAGTTTGAGTGGTATTTATCAGTCAAAGTAGCTCTAGTCCACACCTCCAAACTCATTTTCTTAACAAGACTTCAGGTATGCTCACACCTGACTCCAGTTAGCTTTTTTGAGGTCATTAAATCAAGGGTTCACTTACTTTTCCCACTTGCGCTATGAGTTTTTATGGTTGTTCTCAATAAAGACATGAAAGATCAGAATTGTTTTTTGTGTTATTATTATACCCACATTATCTTTGTCAATAACTTTGACTTAGATGAAGATCAGATCACATTTTATGACAAAATTCATCTGAATACCTGAATGTACTGAATGGCCAGGTTATCCCATCAATGGATTTTTTCTTCCCTAAAGGCATGGGCATATTCCGGGATGATAATGCCCAGATTCATAGGGATCGAACTGTGAAAGAGTGTTTTAGGGAGTGCATGAAATCATTTTCACACATGAATTGGGCAGCACAGAGTTTTGACCTTAACCCCATTGAAAGTCTTTGAGATGTGCTGAAGAAGACTTCAACTCACCTATCATGAATACAAGATCTTGACGAGAAATTAATGCAAATCTGGATGAAAAAAATGTTGAGATGCTGCATAAGCACATGGAAACAATGCCTTAAGGAATGCGCACCGCAGTGAATGTGCACCACAATCAAAGTTAAAGGCAGCCAACACAATATTACACTGTGTGACAATTTTTAGCCAGGCAGTGCATAAAAAAAATGTAGTTAAATTCAGTGTTTCATAAGAATGAAAACACACACTTGATGCTTGTGAAAACATTGTGAGGCTTCAGCGGTTTGTCAACTTGAGATGCAGTACAGTACCCTATGTATTTACTTTTATTATTACTCTATTATTATTATGGTATTATACTGTACTGTATTGTTATGTTGAGGATGTTTTATTGTATCTGAAATTGTTTAATATGCATAGGAAGGTAAAATATATATGATATACTGAGTTAAACATTTAACTAATTGACACTAAATAAGTGTATGTAACTGGTACAACTTACCTAGAAATTTAATTTAAAGACAGACTAAAGGAAGAGATCTCATTCGTAACTTGGGGCCTCCCTGTACTGGATATGTGGCTTTGGATGAATTCATCTGATAATTTCTGCCATAATGGTTTATCAGTACTTTCAATACTGTGTTTCATTACCCTGCAAGTATATTTTGTGGGGGGTTCTGTGGGTTTTTGAAGTACCAAGTGTTTTGTAATGGATTACATTACAAATTTTTGTTGCTTATGTCATTCTTTCGGTGATTACCCAAAAGCTAGTAACCATAGGAGAGGATAGGAATGTAGATTGAGGACAGCTTTCCCTTTTGGCTCAGCTCTCTCTTTACCATGACAGAACAGTACAGTGTCCACATAACTGCTGATGCTGCACTCATCTGTCTGTTAATCTCCTGTTCCCTTCTTTCCTCACTCATGGACAAGACCTTGAGATACTTAAACTCCTCCGGTTGAGAACTATAACCTGGTTCAGTCTTGGAGGTGCTAATCCTCATCTCAGCCTCCTCACACTCAACTGTAAACTGCCCTAGTGCATGCTGCAGGTCACAACCCAATGAATCCAACTGGGTCACATCATCTGCACAAAATAGAGACGTGATCACTGAAGCAGACCCACTCTGCCCCTTGGCTATGCCTAGTAATCTTTCCATAAAGGTTATGAACAGAATTAGTGACAAAGAGCAGCCCTGGTGGAGTCCAGCACCCACCAGGAATGAGTCTGACTTCTGGCAATACAAAACAAACTCTCGCTCCCGCTATACAGGAACCTGATGGCCCACAACAGCGCACCCCGTACCCCATACTCCCGAAACACTTCCCACAGGTACCCGCAAGGAACACAGTTATATGCCTTTTCAAGTCCATAAAACAATTCTATTTAAATGAAAAGAACAAAAAGGTCAACTAAACTTTGATTTAATTATGCCTGTGCAGGTTTCGTTTCCCTCAATACAGTAAGGAATGTCTCCATTGAGATGTAATTGCCCTGAAGAACAACAGCATTTAAATTTTGATTCTCATAAGGGGCAGGTCCTAAAGAACGGTGGTTTGCACTTTGCTGAGATTTTGAGTCTATTTTCACCCACACAGACACACAGATCCTCCCCTGTCTAATCATTAAAGTTCAAACCCCGTATTTCCTGCATGAAGCCCTTTGATTGTGGAGCAACACCTGTATTTTGGGAAGGGACTTCCTCAGCAGCCTCCACCCCTCATCTTTGATAGTTAAATTACAGCAGCACCATTATTACTGTCTGTGCAACTGACGCCGACCAAACCCCACCCCCCCTAACTGTACCTTTTGTACTTCAATAGAAGGTTTTTGCATTTTTCTCTCTATTCATGCTTTATATACAGCCACTATTTGTTTTCTTTTCACCTTTAATGCTGTGTATCTTTGAGCTGTCTGCTTTGAGCTGTCTTCCTGTAAATTTAGCTATAAAACCATAAAAAAGCTCCAGTTCAGTTTAAAATTATATGGGGGAGATATGCCTTGTTTTAACCTGTCTAATTTTTATGACCGATGTATGTATAATTAATTACTTGTGGTTTTTTGCTATGTATTTAAATCCACATTGGCGCATGCACTTTTCAGCATGAAAGTGGTGGGAGGGACATCTTTCATAAGTTATTATCAAATATGTAGAATAATAGATAATAACCAAAAAAGTTTACTATATGAAAATGCATTATACTTATTTTTTTTTACTTTAAAAATGTTGACCCAGAGAGTACTACTGTGGCCTACATGTGAATCCCCAACCTGCATGTGAATTCCCAACTGGCATGTGAGTACCAAACCTGCATGTGAATCTCCAAGCTGCACAGAAGTCCCCAACTTGCACGTGAATCTCCAACCTACACGCGAGTCCCAAACCTGCATATGAATCTCCAACCTGCATGTGAATCTCTAACCTGTACGCGAGTCCTTAAACTGTACACAAGTCCCCAAACTACATATGAATCCCCAACCTGCATGTGAATCTCTAACCTGTACGCGAGTCCTTAAACTGTACACAAGTCCCCAAACTACATATGAATCCCCAACCTGCATGTGAATCTCCAACCTGCATGCAAGTCCTCAATTTGCACACAAGTCCCCGAACTGCATGTGAATCTCCAACCTGCAGGTGAGTCCCCAATTTGCACACAAGTCCCCGAACTGCATGTGAATCTCCAACCTGCAGGTGAGTCCCCAATTTGCACACGAGTCCCCGACCTGCATGTGAATCTTCAACCTGCAGGTGAGTCTCCAACTTGCATATGAATCCCCAACCTGCATGTGAATCTCTAACCTGCACACGAGTCCTCAACCTGCATGTGACTCTCCAAATGGCATGTGAATCCCCAAGCTTAATGCAAATTCCTATCTTCTATTTTGATTGTATGAACTTTTCAAGTGTTCTCCATGTTTGCATGGGACTTCCCTGGCTACTCCAGCTGTCTCTATACTAATCTAGATTTGGTGCTGTCAGAAATGAGACCATTATATTCCTCAGACAGTGCTGTCATATTTTCTGGCTATTTAAGCCATACTCATTCCACACTCACTAACTTGTACAATTTCTGTCACTATTTGAAAGCCATGTCAGTGATGTCATGTCACTGCGTGGGTCAGTTAATCATTTGTTGTGGATGCCCTGACTCAGAAGTACGAGACGGGGAAAGGGGGTGGAGACCCACTGGAAACCTGAGGTAGGGGGAGCAGGAGAATCTGTCAAATTGCGTACCTCTAACTTTATACAGTACTCACACGATGAGGCAGAAACAGGAAGAGCAAGCAGGGCAGGCAGGATGGTGTCATGCCCTGCTCGTCCGATCCTCCTGTGTGCCACGCCCCCTTCCCTTGTTAACCTCGTGTGGAATCCCTGTGTCATCAGCTGTTTTGAATTGTCTTCCATTAGTCTGGTGTATTTCAGTCCGTGTCGGAGTATGTTTCCCGAGGTCTGTCATTGAAGTCTTGTGAAGCATTGTTGCATGTTATCTGTTCCATGTCCCTGCTC
The DNA here is from genome assembly GCA_026781065.1 of Mormyrops boulengeri. Classification (NCBI taxonomy): domain Eukaryota; kingdom Metazoa; phylum Chordata; class Actinopteri; order Osteoglossiformes; family Mormyridae; genus Mormyrops; species Mormyrops boulengeri. Next base: position 16,395,770 of record JAODLD010000047.1, read on the forward strand.
CATTTCCCCATTAAATCCTGTGTCCCCCAATCCTTCGTGTTCTTCTCCTGCTTCCCCGGTCCGTGCGCCCAGCAACATCACGACAGACGATGAGGCAGGCAAGGCAAGATGGGGGAGACTAAAGACAGGGAGATCATGAACGCCCGTCTAAGCCTGGTTGGTGGAAATACGTAGGGTAGGTGAGAGGGTGAGGATCCCGCTTAATTGGCTGGCTCCAGCCAGCGGGGCGTGACACACACACACACACACACACACACACACATATACACAGTTGAGAGCACAGCTTTAGGTTTGAGTGCACAGTAAAGCCATTTATCTGGTGACTCTAGAGCACTTCATTTGATAAATTTTGACAAATGAATATCCTGCAGTCTAAAGAAAATATTATTACAAGCCTACTTTACACCTCCCCATAAAAAAGTGAAACAATTGAATTTTATATCAATCTTTCATTGCCTACTAAGTCAATCACACAAACACATTGTTAGACATTTTAATTTTTTCACATGACTATGTATGTGTGTGATTTTGTATATCTGTGTCACGCCCCGCCCGTCCGATCATCTCGTGTGCTACGCCCCCCTCGTTAACCTCGTGTGGATTCCTCGTGTTTACCAGCTGTTTCCTGTTGCCGTCATTAGTCCAGTGTATTTAGTCTGCATTTCAGTTTGTTTCTCTGAGTCCGGTCATTGTATTGTCAACCTGCGTTGCTGCCTGTTTGTCTTGTTTTTGCTTTAATTAAACCCCGCATTTTCCTGCGCCTCTGCCTGCACTCCGTGCACCATGAGTTGTGACAGTCTTTGTGTATATAAGCAAATCATTAAAAGAGGAAGCAATAACAATAATAATAATTGTGATTATTGTCACAATTATCAGAGGGTCTTGATTTGATGGATGTTTTTTTATTCCTTTCTCACTCTATATAAGGACAATAATCATTATTATTATTATTGTTATTATTATTATTAGTAGTAGTAGTAGTTGTGGCGCTGAGTGATCAGAGATGAGGCAGATCCCGTAATGGAGGAGAATGATTTAATGTTGATTAAGCCGGGTGCATCAAAAGCCGAAGGAACAAGACAGGAGAATGGTCGGGTTGGTCGCGGGAGGTCAGAAGCCGGGCCAGTCAATCCTATGGATAAGGACGAGATGAAGAGACGATGGGACAGGAGGGAGGATGAAGGCAGGCCAGGGCAGCAGGGCAGAGAAGGCAAGCAGGGCAGGCAGGATCGGGCAGGCAGGCGGGGATGACAAGGGAAGCAGGGCAGGCACGACAGCGGGATCCGACGAGGAAGGCAGGGCAGGAGGGTTAAACACAAGACAGAAAAGCGCTCGGTAAGTGTCATGGGTATGGCAACAATACTTCGCAACCTGTAGAAGATTTGTTTGGGGTTAAGTAGCTTGGTTAGATTGCGATGATTGTCCGCTGCTGTGCGGCCCTGCCCCTGTGGGCGTGACAGTAGTAGTAGTAGTAGTATTTTTGTTGTTATTAGGCTAATAGCAATTTCCCATAAATTAATGATTATGTGGCTCACTGAGTTAATCATTTCCTCCTTTTTTCAAAAGTGCAGTTTGGTAATAAGGCACTGGAACTGAGCAACATGTTCTCTCTGTCAATAGATGGGCTGAACATTAAAGGACACATTAAAGCAATTTCTAAAGATGGCTGACACAAACCCACTAGCAGTACAGTATGCTTCAAATATTGGATGGCTCTTCACTTATCAACCAATTCGCTTAACGACCTGGTCAAGGAACAGAACTCAGTCGTCAAGTGAGGAGTGCCGGTTCTAATGAAACAGATGTACATGTCTCCTCCATGTTTCCATAGTGATCTTGTCATGGAAAAAAGACACGTACACACATATGTGCACACACACACACGTACACACATACATACATACATACATATGTACAATGCTGTATATAAACTTACTCCCGCTTTGGGGCGACGGTGGTGCAGGAGGTATTGCTATCGTTCAGCAACTGGAGGGTTGTCAGTTTGAGCCCTGGTTCCTTCTGACCCCATCGAAGTGTCCTTGAGCAAGACATTGAACCCCAGATTGCTCCCGGTGAACAGGTAGCCTTACATGGCAGCCTCCACCACTGGTGTATGAATGTGTGTGGGGATGCGTGAATGTGAGGCATGAATTGTAAAGTGCTTTGAATGCTCATAGGAGTAGAAAAGCGCTATATAAATGCAGTCCATTTACCATTTTTAAGGAATAACAACTTCAGGGGTAAAGTATACAGATGCTCTTCTACTTACGAACTTTCAGTCATACGAACGAAGAGGACTGTAAGTCCAAATTGTGTTCATTGGGCTCCCGTTTCCTGTCCGCAACATCAATTTTTTTTTCTGCGCACCAATTCCACCTAGTGCTGGCGTGGCATGCATACTCTCATATATGCGAAGCAGTATTCAAACTGTTAATGGAAAAAGTAGTCAAACCACAATATTTAAACTTATAACCCCCACCCCCACCCCCACAAGATGAATCTGGGAGACATAAAAACTCTGGTTTCAAGTTCAACTGATTGCCCAACTACTACTCTGGGTATGCAAACTTTAACAATAATGATCTGATCATAATGTGTTATCTAAAAAATCCAGGGTATTATTATGTTACACATATAAGTACAAAGTCTTATGTTTTATTGTGGTAAAGATATGTACAGTATTTGTTTTATGCTCATATCTCCTCATCTTGGAGAGCAATTGCGGTAAATGCTTGTCTTCAGGGCAAAGACCTTCATAAAAAGTAGATCCTGCAGAGCAAATTTATGAAAACACATCTTGCCTCGGTCTTCTTTCCGCTAAGAAGAGTAATATTTCTTCTGCTTTCAGGTAAATTTATGATTCATTTTATACAAATGAGTAGTTCCTTTTACTTTTTACATGGTCTATAAGACTGCATGTTATAACCTTAGTTCTGGATTCTCCTGTGTATGCTTTTTAACCTTTTTGGATTTGGGGCAAATGAATTGTGGCAATATTTTCAAAGTAGTGTAAACTGATAACCAGGGCTAAATCTTAATTGTCTTTGGATATTTGTGCACCTGCATAATTATTACCTAATTATTTCACTTCATAATTCTATTTATTCTACTTAGTAAATTAATTTATTATTTTGGGGGCACAATTAAGCCAAGTCTGGGGGAAAGATTTTAGTTCATAATGTGGGATTGCAAATCATTTTACTTTTCTTGGACTTTTTACTTTTTTAATTTTCATCCACCAAACTATGTTCCAGATGATGCAGGGAATCATTTTGGAATTTTGAATGATTATTAATTATTCAGCCAGCTGCTACTCTAGCAGATTATTAAAACATTTTATAGACATTTCATGTAACATTGTCCTTCAAAATTGTACAGCTTCAATTCTTTTCACAGTCATGTCAGGTTTCACTGAACTACAAGTAGCATTTATGTGAGAAGTGCTTGGAAAATAATCAAGAAAGTAGGCTTTTTCTGGTAATCAAGATTTTATTTCTATTGGGTTCTTTCAATATAGGTTGCGCCTAAAACCAAAAACTCTCCATCATAATTACCAGATAAAATCAAAAGCTTGCTAATGCCGACTCATTCACCTGAGCAGCAAACTATTCAGATACCAATTTCTGTGGTGATCGGCTCTGTTACTGCTTACCACATCATTCATTATCCTGACCTCTTCAGTGGAGATTCTTCTCAACCAATTTATTCAAAATATCACCAAAACATGAACACTAAGTTATTAAATAAAGTTATTAAACTTATTAACTAAGTTGGTAACAACTCGCCCAGGCCTGGTGCTTGTCTGCGAGTGCCTCCACCCATGGGGCTCAACCAGGCATACCCCAAAGGTGTATCAGGAGTTCATCCCCCTGTGGACCCACCACCTGCAGGGGGAGCCGTAGGGGTCAGGTGCAGTGTAGATCGGGTGGCAGCACTGTGGCCTCACACCTCTAGAACCCAGGATTCACATATGCACCCTGGCTCCATGTGTGTGGAGTTTGCATGTTCCTCCTGTGTTGTTGTGGGGTTTCCTCCAGACTCGCCAGGTTCCCCTCAAAGTCCAAAAACATGATAAGGTGAGCTGGAGTTGCTAAACTGCCCATAGCCGAATCTGGCCTGCAGAGGACTGGCACCCCATCCTGGGTTATTCCCTGCCTTGTGCCCTGCAGAGGACTGGCACCCCATCCTGGGTTATTCTCTGCCTTGCACCTGAAGCTTTTGGCATATGCTCTAAACCTTTATGACCCCAAATATGAAAAGGAGGTAAAGAAAATGGGTGAATGGAAATAAGACCAAAAACAGCTAAATCTGTTGAATAATATCATGGAATTTTCAATTGAAGAATGTTCAGTTATATCTGACGACTACAATTGTTGAAAACATTTAAATAAATATTTTAAATAGTTAGTTAAAACGAGTTGATTCTTTAAACTGTCTAGCTGCGACAATAAAATGCGTCTTTTCCCTCTTTTCCAAGTTTTCTTCATGGTGCCATTGATTGTTTTTATCAGCCTGGCTAATTCAGTGACTAAGGAATGACGCGTTGTTCTGGTGTTTAATGGGGGCTGGGGGAGGTTGTCCCGTCAATATATATGTGCAAAAACTGGAATGTCACGGAATGCAGCCACAGGTATTTCTTCTGATGTTTTTGTTTTGCGCCCCGTAATCAAACGGCGCCCTAGGCGATCACTGTGTCTGTCACGTTAGTAAATATGAATGGCGAAGAAAAGTATCTTCAGTATCGTCACCCACTTCAGTCAGAAATCTGTTCAATGGAAGAAGTAGCATCAAATAAAAACTTTATTACGAGGTCAAGAATCCAGTTATCTGTACAATGTGCGGAGCGGCCTACCCTTGCCCATCCAGCCTATCGTACTGACCGATAGATGGCGCTGTTCTTTCGTTAAAGTCTCGCGGCGCCTGTGAAAAAAACGCTGAATGAAAACAAGCAAAATGGCGGCGCCCTGCTACGCGTCATCATTCCGATTAAACTTGGTCGCTGATTTTGTTTTGTAGTAACCACGACGATGAAATTATTTTTTTTGTTTGTAAAATACTACACAGTGATTTCTGTTTCCAAATGATTTTGGGTAAGAGTTGATACTGGTTGTCGTATAATGATTTCTCATATAATGTTAATGTGTCGTTTGTTTCGAAACTGCCTAATATGACACCCTGTGTTGTAGATATGAACAGCTTTATAGTACAGTCAACTTCCAACAACTATTTATAAGTAATGTATAAATGCTTAAATCTGTGCATTAGTTTTGTACCTCACTTTGTTAAATTCAGACTCTTACGTTTGTTTACTTATGTTAGTGGTTAAGCTGATAGTCATTGAAGTTAGCAATACTCTGTATGTTAATAGCTTCATTGGCAATTGACGGAATTAATGGCTACTTTTCTACCGTGTATTATTGATGGGTATTTGGAGTAAACCACCGACACGCAGCTTTGCCTACATTTTCTCCAGCTCCTCCTTGTCTGGAGTCCATGCCGGTTAATTTAGCCTCATATATTCGATATTCCGTTTTCTGGCTTTAATAACTTTTAACTGAAGTAAGGTGGAGCGTTTTTAATATTAAAAACACAGCATCGTGATGTCCATACTGAGACAACGATGCACACCGATTATTTTGCGCTTTAAACCATTTCGTGATTTGTGCAAAATCGTGTTAATAGCTAATATAATAGGTCCTTTCAGCTGTAATGACATGGTGGTTTAGCATTTTGGACTCATGGCGACTGTTGCACACCCCTTTATTTCCCATATTGCTTTACGTACGAATTTTAATTAATTTTTGAATGTTCGAATGTATCCGTATAATGCGCAATGGGACAATACATGAATGGGTTAATGACTTTAAAACTAGACAAGACAGGCACATCTAGTGAAGTGTGCTTTGATCAGTGGACTACCGGTAACAAGGCACACCCCTTGGATTTTCAGATTATTTTTGGTCTGTAATAGTTATTAATTATTATATTGCATCCACTTCAAGTGCAATGGGGCAACACACTATGGGGTTAATAGCTCTGAAACAAAATGAGACAGCCATGTCCTATAAAGTGTGCCTTGATCAGGGGAACCTGGGGGACAATGCATACTCCTTGGATTTTCAGGATCACTTTCTCTCTAGCAGTTATTAATTAATACATTGTATGCATATTACATGCCATTGGGGCAGCACAAAGGGTTTAGTAGTTACTAAATTAGGTAAAACTAGCTGGTATTAGGTGGGAACCATTTTTGTCTCCATATCGCTGTACTAAGCTGTTATTTTTGCACTCATGGCTATTCTCCACTGGCCCCTCATTAACATGGTGAAAACCCTGGGGGGGGGGGGGGTAGCTATATCTGAGATACTGGATATCCATGCATACCACATTTAAAATCCCTGATGT